>PVIW01006071.1:43394-94108 GCA_004026585.1 Noctilio leporinus | reverse complement strand
CTTAAAAAACTAAAAATGGAACTGCCTTTTGATCCAGCAATTCCACTACTTGGACTATACCCAAAGAATCCTGAAACACCAATTCATAAGAACCTATGCACACCTATGTTCATAGTGGCACTATTTACAATAGCCAAGTGCTGGAAACAGCCTAAGTGCCCATCAGTGGATGATTGGATCAAAAAACTTTGGTACATTTCCACAATGGAATTCTATATAGCAGAAAGAAAGAAGGAACTTGTACCCTTTGCAACAACATGGATGGAACTGGAGAGTATTATGCTTAGGGAACTAAGCCAGTCAGTGAAGGACAAATATCATATGATCTCACCCATTACGGGACAATAAGGAGCAAAACTAACAACAAGCACAACAGAACCAAGTATATGAATACAAGGAATAGGCCTTCAGTGGTCAAGGGGAACGGGGTTGGGGGAGGGGGGAGGTAGAGACAAAGAAGGGGAGCAGCTTAGACAAGAACCTAGTATAAAGGAAACATGGACATGGACAACAGGTGGGATTGACTTTGGGGGGAATGGGTGGGTGGGGAGGGGGACAGAGGGGAGCAAAAAGGGGATGGATGTAATACAACAACAATAAAATTTAAAAAAAAAGAAAATGGACAAGTCACAGAATGCATACATATCTAATGAAGGACATATATAGAATATATAATTATCAATGAAAAGGGGCTAAAGGCTTGATAGACTTGATAACCACTTCACAGAGTAAGAATGTGACTGTCCAATAAGTATATATAAAAATGCATGTTAATAGTCATCAGGGAAATGCAAACTAAAACCACAATCAAATGCCATTTTACACCTTTAGAATGTTAAAACCAGGAGAAGACAATGTATGTGATGAGGATGTAGGATATTTGAAACTCTTATGCATTGTTAGTGGGAATGAAAAAATGTTACAACCACCTGAAGAATTGTTTGTACCCTCTCTCTTTTACAAAGATGGAAAGGGAGGAAGAAGGAGAGGAAGAGAAACATCAGTGTGTGAGAGAAACATCACTTGTTTGCCATTTGCCTCTCCCATATGCTGCAATGCAGGACTGGGCCTGCAACCCAGGCATGTTCTCTGACCCAGGAATGTTCTCTGATGTAATCAAACAGGTGACCTTTTGCTTTACAGGATGATGCCTAACCAACTGAACACATGGTCAGGGCTGTTTGGAGTTTCTTATGACATTAAGTTTACATCTACCCAATAAATAAGAAATTTCAGTCTTGGGTATTTACCCAAGAAAAATGAAAAATAGATCTGTAGAAAGAGCCTTATTCATAAAATGTACAGCAATCAACACACATATCCATCAACAGGAGAATGGATAAATTGTGACATATTTATACAATGGAATACTACTCACAAAAGAACAACTGATACATATGCAAGGTGGATGACCAGGAAAACATCATGCTATGGAAAGAGACCAGGTACAAGAGACTACATATCATCTAATTCCATTTATATGAAATCCAAGAACAGACAAAATTAATCTATGTTGGTAGAAATTAAAAAGTGGTTGTTTTGTTGGGGCGAGGGGGCAGAGCATGGAAAAGGATGGACAGGGACAGAAGGGAATTTTCTGGAATAATGCAAACATTCGGGTAGTGGTTACAAGAGTCTACAATTATTAAAACTCATCAAATGAGCACTTTGGATATATGTTAATTGAGCATGCATGTGAACACCCACAAACACACACACAGCCAGTGACTTAGCGCATGCCCTCACAAAATTTGCAGCTGGGTTGAGGACAAAAGGTAAGGTCCCATTTATATTATTAAAGAAATTAAATTACATTTATAAAGTATTTGTGGAGTCTAGTTTGTTCACACAGCATGGTGCATGGCACACAAAAATATTCCCAGTGAAGCCAGTAACCTGTGCGATCTGGAAAAATCTTTTAGTACATAAACAATCCCTCTGACCTCCCTTTACCACTACGTCTAGTGGTGGACTGGAAAGGAGTTAGCAGTGGCTATGAAGGGGCCATTCTCCTTTGGCAAAAGAGCCCTAGGTGATTAAATTCTTCCTCCTCTGGTCTGTTCACCTGTACTGCCCATTGTTTTGTCTTGTTTATGTTCAGCTGCTTCCTGATGCTGGCCCCCTGTGTGCTCCCCATGGGGCTCAGGTCTTATTTAACATGGTAGCATGTTCACCGCTGATCTTTGAATGGTCACAAAATGATTATAAAACAGCAAACCTCCCCAACACTCATGCATGTTATCTTGGGACCAGAAAGGCAAAGTTCAAATCCTTTTGCCCCTCAGTTTAATTCTTAAATTAACTTTCTCTGGGTGTCTCCTAGGACACTCCTGACCTTTACTTTGTGATGTTCTGATTGATAGTGACATTGACTGAAACTTAAAAACCACTGAACAGAAAACATTCCTAGGTCCTTGGGTCAGTGGATGAAGTGGGTATCCTGACACAGTTCAAAGAGATGCTGTGGGTGAGGAGGGAGCGCTAAGGGCAGTCCTGTGTTTGGGGCATTGATTCCATTTCTAAACCATTCCACTGTGTGTCCTCTTGTCACTCACAAACAGAATATTGTTCCCTTTCACTCTGCCAGCAGACCCAGAGGGGAGGCGAGGAAGAGCTTAAGAAATGGAGCAGGGAAAGGGATATATAAAATGGCTCATTTATGAGTCAAATGCATGGGTGAGAGAGACCTGTGTGGGGCCTTGTCCCTACTTATCTAGGGCTGATAAGACAGTTTGCAAGGGAAGAGCTAACACTTAGAGCTACCCCTCTAGCCTGCTGTGAGCTTCCCATTCAGTGAAAACTCTTAATACATGAGATTAAAGGTACAAAGCAACCTAATGGATAAGCCACTGGAAAAACTATTTGTCCAGGTGCTGTTTCCATTCTGCCCCTGATTCTTTAAAACCAATGGGGCCTTCCTACTTGGAGATGAAATTGTCTTCTCACCTTCCATAGTCCAGTCTTTTAAAAATGAAACCCTTTAAGTTTCCAGCTTCCAAAATGTCCACATATGACTCATGTTTCAGGATTCCAGATCAAGTTTCTACTTGTTCAAGCATTCCTTGACCACCTTTTTGTCTTCAATCTTTAGGAGTTCTCCTGTTTTCTTTTATCATTGTATTTGTGCTCTACTCTCATAGCACTTAGAATTTTCAACCCTATCTCCTTTTCTCCCTACAATCTCAACCAGAGGACTGATTTCTTAATGAAGCATTATCATCTCTTCTAGCCAGACTTCCCCATGACTTCATCACACTTTTAGTACTTCATAGAGTTTATTAGCTCCTCTGTCTCTGGGCTCCAGGGATACCATCCCTGACTCATTGTACACCCAATAGGATCCTTTATACATCATGTACAATACATATCATGTACTCATTGACTATGTGAAGGTCACTATGCCTTCAGTTTTCCTATGTTTTCACAAAAGTAAAGAAGTCAGAAACTATTATAGCAATGAGTATAAGAACAGTAGTTATAAAGAAAGCAATGGTAAGAGTGGGCAACTCTTTTGAGAGATTTGATTATAAAAATGGAAATAGAGATGAAGTAAATGGAAGTGGAAAAGGAATCATGATAAAAGGAAAGTCATGAGGGATTTTTAAGTAGGGCATATGCGTAGGCAGTGAAGGGGACCAGAGGAGAAAGAGAAACTAAAGATAAAAGAGAGAGGTCACGATAAAGAGATCAAAGGCTGGAAAAAAAAAAAAAAAAAGGAAGAAAGAAAGAAAAAAGAATGGGATTAAAAGTACAGATGGAGGGTAAATTTTGGAGTAAAAAAGAATAAAATGCCAACCATTCTGAAGAAGGAGAGGATGAAAATGAAGAAGAAAGGAAAGAACATTAATGAAGACTACAAAGTAGAAATAAGTTTGAGCTTTGTCTTAATTCACCCTCTTAATGAGCAGGTTCTATTGGGAGTGAGAAAGTCAAGGCAAGTCTCAAGAGGGCTGAAGTAGAGCTGGAAGGGCTGGGAGAATGATGAAAAGAGTCATGTGGCAGCTGTTACCATGTGGGGCTCTGTGCATGATCCCTCTCAGCTATGATCACCAGAAATGTTCCCCAGCCTATGGGAACTATGCAAACACAGCCAAAGAGCGAAACTAGCCAAACAACATATTGAAGAACTGGAACCAATAGACTCAGGTTAAGCCATTATAAGAAAAAGTCACTAGGAGGTTCCACTTACTAAGTTGGATTTCCTAAAATATAAGCAGCTCTCATGGAGAAACTTCTAGGAGTTGTACTTTTAAATCAGATCTTGATGGCTGAAAAGGCCCTGAGAAAAGTTTATGCCACCTTTCTGGTATACTGGGTCCTATGCAAGGCCTGGGAGGGTAGGCTTTTCTGACCTCAAGAAGCACAGACTAGTGGTACACAGTGGAAAATGTACAGTATTTCCATTCCTTCAGCCACATGTGCATGCTGCAGTGTTCTCAGTGTGTTGCCTTTGATGGTGCAAACTGAGACAGTGTCTCCCGCCACCATTAGTACACATCGCTCTTGGAAAAGACAGATGCTAAGCAAATACCAATTGATCATTTAATTATAAACTTCATAAATGCTGCATAAATGGCTCATAATTGCATGAAGAAAAAGTGTGAGTGCTAAGAAAGCATAGAACAATCCTAGCCAGGGGGCTGGAGACATTCTTTCTCAGGGAGTAAAGGATATAAAGGAATAATTTAAACCAGGTTGTGGGAGGTAACTTCCAAGTGGAAAGAAGTGTAGGCTGCAGGTTCTGAGACAGTAAATGGGGCATTTGAGCAAATGACAGGATGTCAGGGGAACTGACATGCCTACAAGGGGACATGCAGAAGGAGGAAAGGAGAGTGTGGAGAGGGAGGTGGGACTGCTTTGATGGAGAGCTCTGTAAGTCACATGAAGGAGGCTGAATTTTATTGTAAGATCAGGGAAGAGCCACTGATGGCCTTACACTGCACATGTAATGAATGGCCTGTCAAGTGGAGAAGGGACTGCAGAGGGTATTGAGACTGGGTGCTGGGAGGCCAGTCAGAGCATGTGGAGGAAGTTCAGCAGGAACAGTGAGTGTGGCTTGAACCAGGCTGTAGCATTAAAGATGGAGAGAAGCAGAGAGAACCATCAGGACCAGATAATGGACAGGGTCTGGGAGAGAAGGGAGACACAGGGTCAATGATGGGCAAGTAAGTGAAAAAGGAGCCATGAACTAGGACAAATGCCCAGAAGGAAGACCACCTTCCTCTGCAGCTATGAGGGAGAATAGCATGAATGTGAAAACCTGACATAGTGCCTGAGCACACCCTGACAGCACGGCCGGGAGCCGACTCTCTCAAGACACCTACAGCACAGAGACCATGCAGCTCTGGCTGACATGTGCTCTCCTGTGCTACCTGGCAAGTGATTGTCTTCCTTCCTTCCTTCTTTCCCTGGCTCATGCTCAGTTTGACAACAGGAACAAAAAGAACACTGTGATATGATTTTTTTTTAAATTTTCTAATAGCCTTTTTTTAATATAATCTTCAATAATAACTGGTCTTTGTCTGGCACAGGCTATTCTCTGGACTCAAGACTCTTATCTTCCATGGTGAGATGAAGTGATAAGGGTTACTTCCGTCTATAGATAGAGCATTAGGCTACATGTTTCCCTTCTGCTTTTCCATTCAGCCACTAAAAGTACCCCAGATCTGCCTAGATGTCTTGATCCCTCCTCACCTACCTGGTGATGGGTTTGATACTTAACATACTTAACATACTATAAAGCAGATACCCCAATAGCTTCCGCTCTTTCTGCTTTAAAATGAAAAGGCAGGGATTCAAAATTAAAAAGGAGCAGCTTAGATTCTCATCCTAAAGAAGGAAACTTCCTGCTGAACCAAGTCTGAGCCAAGGCAGGACTAAAATGGGGAAGGGGATGGGACTTGGAGGATGATCACCTTAGGGTGATCACAGTTGGTTTCTTTGAGACATAAACATATGATGAGTGGAGGAAGCAAGGCTTATGGATATCTAAGTTGGTTGGGGCTCATTCTAGGCAGAGGGAACAGCAAGTGCAAAGGCCCTGAGGGCAGTGGTCTTGGTGAGTTAAGAAACCACAAGGTCAATGTGGCTGGAATGGAGGGGTTGATAGAGAAGATAGCCAGAGTGAGGTTGGGGCTGAGGGGACATGGCCTTTTAGGCCATTAGTGACCTGAGCATTTACTCTGAATGAGATGGCATGTTTTCAGCAAGGAATGATTTGACTGGTTTTGGACAACCACTCTGGCCTCTTCAGTGAGAAATGTTTGTAAAGGAGCAGAGGTAGAGACAGAAAAACTATGTAGGAATTCACTTTTGTCATTGGGGCAGGAGCAGGTGGTAGGCTGGGCAGGGAAATGGAAGTAGGGATGGTGAGGAAAGGCTAGATTCTGGATATATTTGGAAGGTGGAGACAAAGGATTTACTATGAAACCAGAAAGGAGATGTACATGAAAGGAAAGGGTCAAAGGTTACTCCAAGACCTTGACATGAGTAAGTGGCCAAATAAGTGGGGACAGAGATTGTGGGAATTTGGAGTTGAGGGGGATCAGAAGTTCATTTGGGGAGATAATAAGTTTTATAATGCTGACCAGACATCATGAAACAGATATTGAGTAACTACTTACATACATAAGCCTGGTGTGCTGGACAGGCTCAAGCTACAAATCCAAACTTGGGAGTAAGCCATAAGACCATACGAGAGATCACTTGGGTCGTGAATATAGATAAGAAGACAATAGGTGTGAGGACTAAGTCCTGTACTCTGTCTTAAAGATGTGGGAAAATGAGAAGTGAAAGTATGCTGTGTGTCTTGAATCTGTTTCTAAATTATATTTCCCAACTCCTCATATTCAGAGCTCCCCAAGAGTTAACACAGTGGGATCCCTCTACACTAAGCCAACAGCTTCTGTCACCCTAGACTTGGCTACCAAAAATCAACTGTTGAGTTTATGCGCCCAATAAGCCCACCTTCTTTCTTTGCTTATGAAGGGAATAGTGGGAGAAAGACATTACTTGATCACTTCCATAATATTTCTCAGGTGAAACCATTCTAGAATGCTCAACTACAAGATCCATATATATTTGAACAAGACATGAAAGTTATGTTATCCTGCTAATGAAGACACTATTCCCTGTCATTTAAAAAGATGGAAACAGGCCCTGGCTGGTAGCACAGTGGATAAGACCTTTGGCCTGCAAACCCAAAGGTCGCAGGTTCCATTCCCCAGCCAGGGCACATAACAAGGTTGCAAAACAGGTCTCCAGTCAGGTCTGTGGCTGGAGGCAGGTGAAAAGCAACCATACATTGATGTCTCGCTCCCTCTCTGCCTCTCTCTCTTCCCCTCTTTCTAAAAATAATTAAATAAAATCTTTTAAAAAAATTACATAAGCAAAAAAAAAAAAAAAGATGGAAACAGAGGAGATATAGATGGCCAATAGACACATGAAAAGATGCTCATCACCAATTATCAGCAAAATGTAAATTAAAACCATAATGAGATATCACCTCACACCTCTCAAAATGGCTATCATCAATAAATCAATAAACAACAACTGTTGGTGACATGGAGAGAAGGGAACCCTGGTGCAATGTTGGTGGCAATGCAGACTGGTGAAAAACAATATGGAGTTTCCTTGAAAAATTAAAAATGGAACTGCTATATGTATGACCCAGCAATTCTACTTCTGGATATATACCCAGAGAAACACAGAACACTAATTTGAAAGAATAGATGCACCCCTATATCTATGTACACTGCAGCGTAACTTACAACAGTCAAGCTATGGAAGCAACCCAAGTGCCCTTCAATAGATGATTGGATGAAAAAGCTTTGGTACATATACACAATGAAATACTACCTGGACATAAAAAAAACCTGAAATCTATCACTCGTGACAGTATCGATGGAACCAGAGGGTATTATGCCAAGTGAAATAAGTCAATAAGAGAAAGGCAAATACCATAAGATTTCATTTACATGTGAAATCTGAAGAACAATATAAATGAAAAAAACAAAACAGGAATTCTCATAGATATAGAGAACAAACTGAAGGTTGTCAGAGGGAAGGGGGCAGTTGGAGAGTGGGTGAGAAGGTGAATGGGTTGAAAAGTGCAGATTGTTAGTTACAAAATAGTCATAGGGATGTAAACTACAGCATAGAGAATATAGTGAATAATGTAATAACTCTGGATGGTGCCACGTGGGTACTGGAAATATCAGGGGGAATATATTAAGTAGATAATTATCTAACCATTATGCTGCGCATTTGAAACTAATACAAAATAATATGGAATGTAAGCTGTAATTGAAAAAAAAATTTAATATTTAAATAAAAAATAAATTAAAAGATGGAAACAGAACTGATGTCCTTGGCTAGAGTCTTTGCAGAATACTTGGAGACGGTGAGCCCTGAACCCAACCCATCCAGAAATTCTCTCATTTCAAAGGAGGCCTTTTAAAACTTATTGTTCCATGTTTTGTGCCTGAATTCTGAGGTTTTAATATTGTTAAATTTAAAAATTAAATAAAATTATATTATATAAAACTTTAAGCTACTTTCTGATCTCCCTTTCCTCCTAACACTCTGGAGGAGGGGGTAGTGGGGGGAGAATGGTAGCCCTATTTATTCTTGAAGTCTGAAAAGCAAAAATGTTAGCTCATTGAGGGCCCAAACACTATTATCTGGAAAGAAATCATAGGGAATGTAGGGTCTTTTTTGAAGGAAATTTTACACCATAGGTTAAGTGCTTCCTAATTTTCTTTTTCAAAAACCTAATCTTTGTGTTATTACCTTATTCTATCTCTGAGAATTCCTGAATGTCTGAACAAAAGAGTAGAAACCATAGAACTACAAAAGGCTCCAAATGCCTTTTCTGTGCCAGAATACAGTGCCATCCCTGGGCCTATTGCATGACTTGCCATCTTCTCTTCAAGTTGCAGAAAGAACACAGTTGTGTTCTTAACTTGCATTTAATACTCATCAGGCAACTCCAACTGCATTTTCAGCAACTTAGCAATAATGAATGTGATGCAGACACCTGATTCAATTTCAAATTGTTATTTATTCTGAAAAATGTGAATCTTTGTTGAAATAGGGAGAAAAAAAGAATTGCAAATTTCTAACATTTTGCTGATATTCAGAGTCTCAAACATCCCATACCTTTGTAGATGCCCGAAGGCAGTGTGCACCAGACCTTGATGTAAATAAGACAGTACAGGCAACTAGAGTCTCACTCATCCGGGAAGCAGATGCAGGAGTGTCATCTTTAGAAAGCATAGACCAGGCTTTGAAGACTCATGCTATCACTTTTACTACCCATGTGTATGAAGACAAGTACCTTACCTCTTTAAGTTTTAGCTTCCTGTCTAAAAAAAGAAGATAATTAATACCTTTCTAGTTGGATTATTGTGAGTACTAACTGAGATAACTTAGGTAAATATCTAAGGGCTGAGTGCTCAACAAACTGTGGTATCTTCGCCCACCAACCCCCCACCCATCCTCACTGTTAGCCATGCAGAGAAACAGGCTCAACTGTAGTTACTGGATGGAGAAAGGAGATATTTTGAGTGTTTGGAATAGACATCATCTACTAGACGGAAAACACAAAATCCTTTTTCAAATGTTTGTTATAATTTGCATCATCTTTTCTTAAAGCAAGAACACTGTGGACATTACTAAATGTATTAACCTAGCTTTGTGATCAATGCTCAGGGCAAGTAGGAGACTTTTCTCTTTTTAAAATCAATATCAGATGAAAAATTTTCCAAGTTAAAGTATTAGAATCAATTTTGGAAACCTCCATCAGTTTTGCTCACAATTGAGCTAAGCCAAATAAAATCCTAATCTCAGAATTTCATTTCTGAAACTATGTTTCTATTCACATCAATTCTTTTCCTTTTTGTATGGTTTGGGTATAACCAAACTCTTATGACCCTATTTGCTTATTTTTGTGTCCTCTAGAGAAACGGAGATATATTTTTTCCATATTTGTTGGGTCATCACCAATAGTGGTCAGTGTGCTCTGGGTGGACCCCTTTGGTGTAACTTTCCATGTAATTCTTGTGGGCAGTCCTTAATGTGCATTTCCCAGATATTTTCTGTAACTTTTATTAAACCGACTCCTAACCCTTAACGACTTGTATAGGCAATTTGGTGACCCAAATCCAATGTGCCTAGAAATCATGGTCTGGATTGGGACCTCGCAAAAAGCAAATCCAGGACTTGAGTCTTCTTGGCTGGGACACCAGAGGAATGAGGATGTGAGTTGAACTGTTTAGCAGATGACAATCTTCCCTGCAGTCAGCAGTGAACTAACCACCCATCCCGGTCATCTGAGTTTTAACTGGGGAGCATCCATTTGGATAATATGCATATATGCAACTAAGATGTTATTAGTTTTCTTATTTCAAGACTTCACTTGTCTAACATTCTTGAGGAATGGGGAATGCTAAACATCATTTCACAACCAACTGAAGTTTATACCCATAAGTACTAAAACTTTCTATGTCAAAACAAAATGTTTATAAAATTTTCCGTCTACTTCTCTGCCTTTTGAAACATTATAGTAAGCATCATTTCACCTTGTCTTAATGAATCAAATTCATAATTACTGTCAGTTATTAACTGATATGTATTGATGACCTCCAGACCTTTTGTGTTGAAAAGCAAATTTGGCTCACTCATACTCAAAAAGGTTCCAGATGATGAATTGCTTTTTAAGCAGTTGCCTCTTTTTTTTTTGGGGGGGGGGGGCGGTCTTAAACTTTCTTTCAGGTTTTAGTGATGGTTAGTGTCCTATCTTCCCCATTCTAACTACCCTTTGTGGGTGGGTAATTAAAAAACAATACTGTCAGAATAATGCCTCAGAAATGAGCAAAAAGTCTCTGAGTGGAAACTGGTGAGTGTCTCCTTAAAAATAGGATATACATATAACCCTTATGTTGGGCTTAAAAAAAAATGCTTTTAGCCCTGGCTGGTGTGGCTCAGTGGATTGGGCACTGGCTTGCGAACTAGAGGGTTGCCAGTTTGATTCCCAGTTAGGGCATATGCCTGGGTTGCAGGCTAGGACCCCAGTTAAGGGTGTGTGAGAGGCAACCATGAGTTCATGTTTCTCTCCCTTTCTCCCTTTTTTCCCCTCTAAAAATAAATAAAATATTTTAAAAATGCTTTTAATTTGCTATTTGTGTATGTAGGAGTTAAGGTTGGGGTCATGGTCTAAATGACATGCTACTTGAACAGAGCATTTTCTTATAAAAGAATATAAAGCGTTTAGTCCTCACCACCTCCAGATAGCTTTCTGACAAGTCCTGCTTTCCTGTATTTATTGATGGGAATAGAGCAGTGAAGTGATTTATGCAAGGCCAGCAATAGTAGGTGCAGAATCAGAGACAAAAATTGCATCCTTTACCTATTCTGATCATTCAGTCAGCTCATAATAATTTTGAGTATTTTCTTGTAGATCAAATGTTATGTTCAGAGTGACAATATTATATTCAGTGATATTCCCAAGTGATTCATTTTCATGAGTGGAAGGGCTGAAGGAGGCCTTACCAAAGAGAAAAGAGTTTTATCAGCTGAGTGAAAGGACTTGATGCCTTGTGTGACTGTCCCTGCCACTTGGGACTTAGGGATCTGACCTTGATTTAGATTTTTTAAAAATAAAAGTTACTGTCAATCACGTGGTTCCTCAAGGCTATGTAAAAAAAAAAAACCCACAAATGGCGGGGGGGGGGGGGTATCTTGTCAGATGTCTATAATCCTACCTGATACTCAGAAGGCATTATTTGATTTATTTGATTCTACACACAAATCAACAACCCTTGAGTCTACATCTTTAGAATGCAAATATATATTTTTAATATTTTATTTATTATTTTTATAGAGAGGGGAAGGAAGAGAGGGAGAGAGACATCAGTGTACGATTGCCTTTCACCTGCCTCCAGCTACAGACCTGGCTGGAGACCTGGCTTGCAACCTGGTTATGTGCCCTGGCTGGGAATCAAACCAGCAACCTTTGGGTTCACAGGCTGGGGCCTTATCTACTGAGCCACCAGCCAGGGCTGGTTTGTTATCATCAGAAGAAAAGAAGTATGTATGATTAACAGATTGATCAGGCTGCATTAAAAAAAAAACAAAAACAAAAACAAAAACCCAACACACAGCAGCACCAGCAGAGAAATATATTTCCCACAGCAGGGAAATATTCAGTGCATTACCAGCCCAGAAGTTCCCCCTTCCTCCTCCATGTGGGAGTGTGGGAGCCTTGGATTGTGGGTAGGTGGGGACATCAGGTTACAGGAGTGGGAGGACATTGAAAAGGAGGTAACTACTCACGCCTGCCAGAGAATCCCCTGAAACTGGGAGGGCTGCTACTTGGATAAGAGGGTGTCATTGTCCACCACCTGACTCTAAACTGTAGCACCCGACAGAAAACTGGTGACCTTCTTGTTGTCCACAAAAAAATCAGGCAGTACTCAGTGAACTGTTAGCTTCACTCCATGTAATTACTTATTTTTTACATGAAATTCTGCTCAAGTCCCTTACAATTTTTGAAACATAGACTTATCTACTTGTATATGGGGATGGAAGCAAAAAAAAAAAAAAAAAAAAAAGAAAAAAGAAAAAGAAAAACCGTTAAATTTTATTTTGATATTCTTGATCATTTAGAGATGTCTCCTGAAAATTAATATAGGAGGGGAAGATAGGAAAATGAACTATCGAGCAGCAGAGTTGAAACTAAAACATTACTTTCATCTGTCAAGCTTAGGAGTTCTGGAATTTATCTGGCTTTAGTAGTTTTTAATGGGTTGGTTTTTATTTTGAACATAAAGCCTCTGTCCTATGTCCCCAAACACACACACATGCACGCAAACACAGGCGTATGCACATCACATTATGTAAGGATGCCAACAGACAAGGAATTCAAGATTTTAAAGGCAAGGAGAGCAGCGAGGATTACAAACTCAGCATTTCCTTTCAGCGTTGCCGAGCTCTGCACAAACAGGATCTCCAATCCTCAGCAGCGCTCTAGCACAGACAGGGAGGTAGGCCAGTCGGTTGGTAAGGCTGGAAACCGAATCCTAGGTTCCTGACGCATGGGCCATTGTCCTCTGCACCCCACCGCGCCACCTTCCTGCCAGGTGTCTGGTAAACAGGTTCACTGATCTGTGATCAGCTTGCTTTCTGCCTACGTGCAAAGTGGCAGGTGGAATGTAGCCTGTTCTTACAGCAAATGTTTTAAGCACAAGTCAATGAAGCAGGGGATTCAAATGCCGCCTTTCGCTGAAAAAACAAAAACAAAAACAAAAACAGAAACAAAACACCCTGTGTACACCAGCACAGGACAGCGGGGCACCCGGGTCAGAGCTGCGCAACAGCGCCAGTAGGGCCTGGCGGGGGAAGCCACCGCCTCTGGGGACGCTTAACGACAATAACAAGGACCCAAAAGCCAGAGAAAGAAAACCAAGCAGCACCTTTCTGTTGTTGTTTTCTCTAAATGCCACTGGCACATGCCTTTTAAAAGGGGGAAGAAAAGGTAAAGGAAAAATGTCCCAAGAAGAGATTGTCGCCCGAAACGCGTTCCCCAGGCCTACAAGTGTCCTTTGGCGGACTGGCTGCGCCTTCCCACACCATCAGGGGTGACGGGGTGACGACTCCAGCTTAAAGCGACTATTTTCACTCAAAAGCCAGCTCCCAGCAGCTCCTGGCACGGTTCCCTCACCCCCGCGCGGGGGCGCGCCCGGCTCATCTGCCACCACAGGCGTTTTTCAGTTGGTAAATGGACCTTCAGCGCTGCGAGATCCGCGTCGGGAGCGCAGGGCGGGCTGCGCGGCGCTTTCATATCCTCAGGCCCGTGGGCACCTGGCGGCCTCCCTTCCCCTCTCCGGAGCTCCAGGGCTCCTGCCCACACTTGAGGCTTCTGCAGCCTTCTGCCCCAGGGCAATTTGTCTGAAACCCAGCGACCTAAATGAAACCCTGGAGATACAACCATGGAGGAAGCCCAATCTAGTCGTCTTGTTAGACCTGGAGACAAAACTGCATTCATCCAGGTTCACTATTAGATTCTCCCTTTATGTAATGTGTACCGCAAAACAGAAGTTTCACCCAATTCAATTAGATACCAACTCCTTCCTCTAAAGCCATTTCATTTGAAACTGAACACGAGCACACTGGCACAGAAAAGGCATTTGGAGCCTTTTGTAGTTTTATGGTTTCTACTCTTTTGCTCGGACATTCACGAATTCTCAGAGATAGAATAAGGTAATAACACAAAGTTTAGGTTTTTGAAAAAGAAAATTAGGAAGCACTTAACCGATGGCCTACACTACACTTCTCCCAGTTCAGAAATTCCTAGTTCCAGAATACTTCTGGGTTTATCCCCTCAGCAGCTTCAGCATCACCTTTATTCTGCTCCAGGGAGGAGACCTTGAGCTCTTAGGAAACACAGAAAGTCTTTGCCCCTTTCTGCTCACTCACTCTGCTGGCTAACTGGGTCACCACTGATTGCCTTGTAATATTTGGACTTCCTAACCTGTGGAAGGGCACAGAGAAGGGCACAGAGGGTGGGCCTGTTTGAGGCCCCAGACTGTAGCACCTAAGGAACACAGAGCAATGCCTACTTGGCACCGACCACATGCATTTATTGTTGTCTTATTTATGTTGCAAAACAACTGATTTAGGATGGTAAAACAAGCTTCTGCAGCTTCAGAAAGTTGCCCATGCTCGTATTGTCACTGGAAGGGCTCCGCATTAGCTTTTCCCTCTGGTTTTCCTTGAAAGGAGTTGTTCAAAGACTTGAGATTTTGACCAGTATCAAAAGTGTCTCTCTTTCTTAAATGCTCCACAGGGAAGATATCAGCTTTCATTCCAACATTCAGATAAGCTAATGAAGAGTGTGAAACCATTTGCATTAGTCTGCTCAGAACACCAAAGACTGACTGGGTGGCTTACACAACAGACACAGGTTTTCTCAGTTCTGGAGGCTGAAGACCAAGACAGGAACACTAGCATGGCTGGGTTCTGCTGAGGACTCTTCTTCCCCTGCAGCCACCTTACATGGCAAAGAGAGAACTCTTCCTTCCTCTTACAAAGCCACAGTCCTGTCAGATTAGGACCCCACTCTTATGACTTCATTTAACCTCAATTACCCACTAAGAACTCTGTGTCCTGATTAAGTTACATTGGGGGTTAGGGTTTCAGCATATGGATTGGGAATGAGGGGAATGGACATAAGTCAGTCCACAGTTCAATTCCAGAATGCTAACTAAGCTCCAACACCAAACTTCCAATTATAAGATAAATAAATCCTAGGGATGGAACTTACAACATGATCACTGTAGCTAATACTACTATATAATACATATGAAAGTTGTTAGGAGAGTAAGTAGCTTCTAAGAGTTCTTATCACAAAGAAAAACTTTTTTTCTTTTTTCTTTTCTTTTGTTATGTGAGGTGATGGATGCTAACCAAACTGACTGCAGTAATCACTTCACAATACATATAAATCAAAACATTATGATGTGAACCTTAAATTTATATATTGATGTACGTACATCAATTATATCAGTAAAGTTGGGGGAAGGGTTCAGGGAGCTGTGGTACCTTCGACAGCTGCAAACAGTAAAATATTATTTAATGCATTGATATGAATGGAAATGAAGTAGGAGTAAAAGGAAAGAACAAAAGTGATGCTCTGTTGCTGTCATAGAATGGCTTAAATTCTAGAATCCCCAACTTGATAGTCATTTTGTAAATACCATAAAGAGAAGTTTACTGCCATTTTCAGGGTCTGATGGCATGAGAACAACGTCAGGATGGAGTTGTATTACAAAGCCTTCTGACACTTAAAAAATCAGATTTCTTTTAGGGAAATCAAATAAAATCCACCCTATAAAGAATTGTGTTTAAGAAAGATGTAAATTGGTGTATCCTCTATGGAAAACAGTAAGGCAGTTTCTCAAAAAATTCAGAATAGAACTACCATATGACCTAGCAATATCTCTTGAGTACCTGAAATTTTTGAAAATACTTATTCATAGATATATGCACCCCTATGTTCATTGCAGTATTATTCATAATAGCCAAGACCTGGAAACTACCCAAGTGTCCTTCCACCGATGATTGGATAAGGAAGATGGTACATATAATAGAATACTACTCAGCCATAAAAATGATGAAATATTGCCATTTATGATACTATGGATGGATGTTGAGAATATCATGCTAAGTGAAATAAGTCAAAGGGAACAGGACAAGCACCATGTGATTTCATTCATGTAAGGAATATAAAAAAATCAACAAACAAGTAAAACAAGTAAACAAACTCTTACACACAATAATATGGTGGTTACTGGATGGAAAGAGAGGTGGGTAGAGGATGAAGTGAGTAAAGGAGTTCAAATATGTGGTGATAGACGGAGACTAGACTTTGGGTGATGACCACACAATGGAATATACAGATAATGTCATAAAATTGTACACCTGAAATTTATATAATGTTATTAACCAATATCATTCCAGTAAATTTAATTTAAAAAGTCTCTCATAACTAGAGGCAATTTATACAAATATTTATTTGTTTAATCCTCACCCAGGGACATTTTTCCATGGATTTTAGAGAGCTAGGAAGGGAGAAGGAAACATCAATGTGAGAGAGAAACAGTGACTGGTTGCCTCCTGTATGCCTTGACCAGGGACCAAGTCCCCAATCTAGGTATATGCTCTGGCCAGGAAGAAAACCTGTAACCTTTCAGTGCCCAGGCTGATGCTCCAACCAACCAAGCCACACTGACCAGAGCTATACAAATATTTTTACAAGGCTAGAATAATTTCTTTAATAGAGCATTTTGGTTCAAGCCAATAATGCTGTTCTGGCCCAACTTTCATTTACAGTGGTACCTTAGTACTCATCGTTAAATAGTTCCTGAACATTTGAAAAGTGTTGAAACCAATGAGTACCAAACAAGTAGTCAGTGATGAAGTATTTTCTCTTGTGGGGTGACATCGTGACTCATACAAGTTCTAGCAACTGTGATGAGTTCCGAGCAAGCACTGAGTGCTGAAACTTTTTTTTTTTTTTTTTTCTCATCAAAATGAGATGAATACAGGGTTTAATGAGTTCTGAAGCTGACAGTACCAACGTAGTGCTGCATTTGAAAAATAAGTCCAGGAAAACCAGATTGATCCTAAACCTCATTATGTTTCCCCACATGTGAAAAAGAATATTCCTGAGAAATCTTATCATGGTCAAGCATATGGACAACAGAAGCAATGATTTCCTGTCCATTTTCTAGTGACGTTTCTCTACATTTGGTTGATTGGGTCAGGGGCTAGGAACTGTGGAAAGCCAAGTTCTAATAAAATTCCTCTCTGACCTCAACACCTAGAAAAGAAAAATGATGCACTGGACCCTTAGTGGTGAAGCACTAAAAATGACAGCTATAGTACTGGCCTAAAGAATTGCCACCTTCTGCCAGGAATCATTTAGTCATTTACATTTTATTATGAATTTGTTTTCCTTGTAAGTGATGGGTGGAATCAAGGCACTTTTTCCAATTTAATCTTACAAACCACGATGTTTTATAGTAGACAGTGTTTCTTTCCATGATCCACAGCCCCCCGTATTATTAGATCACTGGAAGATTCGATGGGGTAGAGCAAGAGGTGAAAGTAGAGAAAGTTCTGGTCAGTTGTGCCTGGATGGCAAATCTGGGGGTGTGATGGGAAATTGATAGCAAGCGGTTTAGGGCTTCAAAACCTCAGTACTAGAGGCACTTACTGTCTCAGCAGCTTGATAAGGAGCAGAGAAAGGGAACTGGGAACTAGACTTTCCAAAAATAAGTATTTTTTAATTATTTATTTTAGAGTGAGGGGGAAAGGAGAGAGAAAAAGGAACATCGATGCATGAGAGAAACATCAGTTGGCCACCTCTTGCATGCGCTCCAACCAGGAACATGTGCCCAGGCATGAATAAGTGAACCCTCATTCTGTGGGACAATGCCCAACCAAGCAAGCCAAACTGGTCAGCGAGGGAGCCAGATTTAATTTGCTTTATAGTTTAACTAGATTAGATCCTGGGCATGACAACAATGTCATACATGACCTTAGGGCATGGCCCAATCTTAGAAGGAAGGTTTTTGTGGGCCATCCCAGCATGTCAGAAATAGAGGTTACTAAATTGCTATTATTGCATATGACTGACACAAATATAGCTCTAAAATAATTGGGACACTGCATCCTCAATCATAACAATTCAGCTTTTCTTTGTTCTTGAACAATTTATACCTTAGGTTTATACATTTTATCTTTGTCTCAATGGATAGGCTATGTTAAGCCACACTTAACTCAGGCTCTATTTCTTGACCAGAACCACAGAGTAATTACTGAAATTTTTCTTTTATTGTGGTATAATATATACAGCATAAAATTTTCACTTTAACCCTTTTTAAGTATACAGTTCAGTGTCATTAAACACACTCACATTGTTGTGCAACCATCACTACTATCCTACAATGGAACTCCCAAATTGAAACTCTACCTAGTAAACAACAGCCCCTCATTCTCACCTCCTTCCAGCATTTGGTAACCACTGCCCTACTCTCTGTCTCTGTGTTTGACTATTGCGCTTACCTCATGTAAGTGGGATCACCAATATTTGTCTTTTTGGGTTTGGCTTATTTCACTTAGCATGACAACTTCAAGTTTTATCCACGTTGTAACATGTGACAAATTCTATTCCCTTATTCCTTTTTAAAGTTAATAATAGTCCATTGTATGTATATACCACATTGTTTATCCATTCATCCATAGATGAAAGTAATTACTTTGTAACCATTACACCAACACTTACATGTAAAAATCATGTTGTTTTTCAGACTAAAGCCCATAGAGACTCATACACTTATACAGTGATGACATGTTATGGGATGAACTGTGATTCCCCACATTCATACACTGAAGCCTTAACCCCGAGTACCTCAGAATGTGACAGCATTCAAAGATAGGGGTGATTAAGTTAAAAGAGGGATTTTAGGGTGGGCCCTAATCTAGTATGACTGGTGTCCTTATTAAGAAATGAAGACACACAAAGAGATACCAGGGTGTATGTGAGTGGACAGAAAAGGCCACGTGGGGATGCAGCAAAAAGATAACCATCAGCAAGCCACAGTGAGAAGCCTCAGGAGAAACCTACTCTACTGACACCTTAATCTTGACTTCCAGCCTCTAGAAGTATGAGAAAATACATTTTGGTTGTTTAAGCCACCATGTCATCTAGTTATTGCAGCCCTAGCAGAATACAACTTGTTTCCAAAACAAACAACAAACATTTTGGGTGTTTTGGTGACACTGCCTCAGAATCAGCTTAAGCCCATGCACCAAAATCAGCTCTGTACTTTCCAATCACAAATGATATTACTCAGCTTTATCACTAGCTTTTTTCATCAATATTTGGCTTTAAATGGCTTTTGACTAAAAATATTTTTTTTTCAATTAATTTACATTCAATGTTATCTTGTATTAGTTTCAGCTTTACCATAGTTTACAAAGTATTTCCCCTGATGTTTCCAGTACCCAACTGGCACCATACCTAGTTATTACAATGTTATTATAGACTTTTGACCCTTTAACAAAAGACTAAATCCTCTTTTAAAGGATAAAATACCTTTTACTGAGGATAGTCAAAAGAATACTCTGCCAACTTGGAAGGCAATTCTGAGAGGAAACTGAACAACTGAGTTGAATGAGTACTTTGTCCATCATGTTGACTTGTATTGGAGGATAGAACACTCATTGAGATATGTGCTCTATTATATCTACTAAAGAATCCATCACTTTACAATATATTCCTATCTGTTCTATCTAGATATAATGTGTGTGCATTTTTTTCTCATTTCAGCTCTTCAAAGAAGTCCATGACCTGATGCTTACACCAAAGCTTCCAAGCCTCCTGTGGCCTTAACCCACAGTTCAATTGCTTTGATGCTTTGGTCAAAAGGATCAGCTCTCCATGAGGCTCAGTTGAGGGGAAGCTCCATGGAAGTCTTCTGTCCTGCCCTCAGAAGGAACAGGTAAAGGTGGGGTCATGATGAAAACACTGAATGAGATGGAGAAGAGAGCAAATCTTAGGAAACTAGGCTTTTGTGTCTCAAGGAAAGTAACTGGTTTGAAATTACATGCACTTAACTTGGTGGAGACATTTGCTGGACACTTTCCAAAAAGCTTTCAATTACATTGTCTTGTCAAGTTACTTCCAGGAAAGAGGAGTTTGCATTAAAAATCATGTATCAGTCATTACTATTGCATCAATGGCTGACTTTACTAATCATCCTTGTGTATAAATATCCCAATGGAAAAAAAAATTTAAATGACACCAACTAAGAATCTCATTATTTTTCTCAAAACAAAGTCCTGTTTCTCATAGGGTGGAGCTCCTTGAGGATAGCATCTGTGCCCTCATCATCTTCCCATATTCAGCATACTGCCAGGCACCTGGTGGCATCCTATAAATGTTGAGTTAATGACCTAAAACCCTTCACTAGGTTTTCTTTCTGTAATTCCAATGTCCACTACCTTTGCTCTGATCCCCACTTCTGTCTTGTTCCCACTCGATTTTATCTCAATCTGGAATCCTATTTAAACCCGAATGTAGTATAGTAAAATTTTTCCCAGGGCCAGAATACGTTGTAGCTTCCTTGCAGCTCTGAGTTTGAACTTGGAAGGTCAGTGGGGGCTATGAACAGTTAATGGATGCTCTATAAGCCTGGGCCTGAGTCAGCTGGACTTAGACTGATGCTCCACCATCCTCTTGCCAACCATCTCTCAGGCACATGAAAATAATGTCAGAGCCAAAGGAAGCCAGCCTTCATTTTTTAAGTCAAATGGCTTTAAGGTGCCATACTTCAGATGGTTAGTACAATTAGGTTAATTCAAGAGGACTCCTTTAGTTAAGAAAAATAAATTTTAGTGCACAATGACAATTCTTTGTATCAAAAAAAGACCAATGAACTAAAAGTTGTGTTGAAAGACTGACCTACATCACACACTGTCTTAGAGCTCCATGTCTGGTGTGCAATTGAAAGAACTCACTCACTGCTACCTAAAGCATGCCATATCCCAAATAATTGTATGTTGACAGAGACCAAAAATGATACCGCCACACAGTGAAAGAAACCTGAGCTCCTTATCTTCAGAAAAATACTTTTCCAATGTGTCCAGTCTTCTGGCAGACCACTGTGTAGGCTGGCAGGAGGAGGTAGGGGTGGAGGAAAGGGAGAGAACACCAAAGCCCTGAGGAACTTCTAACTGTGCCTGCACTTGGCAATCATGCCTATGTAGAAGGAGCTTTCTTTTTTGAGCACCAAGGAATGAAATATGTGCAATTTACCCTTTTTCCTCAGAAGCTGTTCCTCATTAATGCCAAGAGAAGAAGTTTATAAGGGTCCTTGATATGTTAATGTCTAATTAGGACACTTTCAAAGCTGACACCTAAAAGATGCTCACTTTTTTTTTTAAAGAAGGACAAGAAAAAAAAAAAAAAAAAAGACATCATTACACTGCCAAAGAAGCCCTCCAATAAAATAAGCTTCTCAGTACATTCCATTCAAGTCAGGCTAAGCCTGTTGCTCTCATCTCTGAAGTCAAATGTGCACATTCTCATTTAGCACAGCCCTGGGGGCCTTGTCTTAGCCTGAGTGTCCTTCAAAGAAAAGACTGACATCAGGCCTGTGTGAAAACAGATCACTTGGGGGCCTGATCCTAAGGAGGAGGAGAGATAAAGGAAATAAGATAGCAACAGAGGGAAACACACTACTTTGGAAGACAAGGCTTGATTGTTCTCAGGGACCATGTAAGATGCCCATTTAATGCCTTCCAGAATTGTCCTCAGAGTGTTAGCTTCCTAATATATCTATTGCTTGGGCCAAGCCAACACTCTTTAGTATCAAGGTGCCCTGGGATAGAAAGCAAAAACATGTAATATAATCTATTGCTGCATGATAGTGACTTAAATCACGAAGAATTACTATTTCACAGTTTCTGTGAGTCAGGAATAGAGCAGCAGCTGAACAATTCTAGCTCAGAATCACTCATAGAGTTGCAGTCAAGATGTCCACTGGGGTCCTGTAATCTGAAGGCTTAACCAAGGTTGGAGGATCTGCTTCCAAGTTGGCTCCCTCACATGGATGTTGACAGATTTCAGTTTGCCACTGGCTATTGGCAGTAAGCTTTGTTTACTCATCACAAAGGGGTCTCTAGAGGGTTACTTAAGAGTCCTTATAGTATAGCAGCTAGCTTCTCCCAGAATGAACCATCCAAGACAGAACAAGGCGGAAGCCACAATATCTCTTATGATGGAGCCAATAGTTATCTATGCTTGTAGTCACACAGACTAACCCTAACACACTGGGGGAAGGGACATTTAAGAATGGGAATACCAGAAGTAGAGCCAATTAGGGCCATCATATAGACTGGATACCTCACCTGAGCATGTGGTTAAGGGGCACTGTTGGCACAAAATGTGCCAAAATCGACACGGAACTGTTAACCCCAAACATGCCTGAAACAACCTCTGAGGCCATGAGGATATAACTCATGGTATATGCCTGCTTCAATGCCTTCCACCACTCAGACCCAATTATTTCCTTGATACCTCAAAAGAGGATGTTCAATTAAATAAAGGTCTCAGAAAATACTAATGGGCAAAGCTAACTTAAAGTTCTCAAATATAACAGCTGATGTGAAATGACACACATCTTGGGTTGATTAAATCATTTAGAAAGTTTGTTGGTTTTCATGTACCCTCAAATGATAGCAGACAAGCTACAGAAACCACAGGCGAGCAGATGCCTTGGTTTTATGGAACAGGACAAAACACACCCCAAAGGAAACAAAGCTGGACCAACCACAATTATTCACTGAATGACTCATCACAAGCACATTCCTTTTGGTTTAGTCCAGGTAATATTGCAAGACTCCTTCGGACTTTTTGGGTCATAGAGACTAATGAATATATGCTCCAAAGTCATGATTTACTGAAAATATGTAATAAAAATGACTTGGATGGGTGTAGAAAAACAGCATTTCCACCCATAGGGTAGGCTGAAAAACTCCAGGTTACAAAGACTAATTGCCCATTCAACATCCATCCTCCCCCTTTTCCTTATTAATGGAACCTAATTTTCATGCCCTACTTAAAAATAGTTTCCATCTTGTCTGGCAACTTGGAACAAGCAGTGACACAGTTCTGACCAATAACAATCATGTGAAAAGCCTGCTGATGAGTTCCAAGGTTTTGTTTTCCTGATAGACATATTACTTCTGTCCCTGCCTAGAAAGTCAAGATAGTGACTAGAGCTGGAGCCCAAGTAGCCACTTTGTAGTCATGAGGGAAAGGCCAAGAGAATCACAGAGACTTAAAGCTACCAACCAGTCACTGGTTAGCTCTTGGTTAGAATAAGAAACCTATCAATGGCTTTAGCCACTGTTGTCTATTTTTCTCTTGCATACAGCTGAATTCAATCCCTAATGAATGCAGCTCACACAAATATTTTTATATCACCCCTAAACAAGTGATCATTTTTGTCTATTGATTATTCAATGTTTAAATTTTTCATTATCTTTAAAGAAGCAGTTTCAAAGTTGTCAGGTTTATAACACCATTCTGGACCCTGAGAAAGAAGTTATCCACCTAGAAGAGCTCCTGTGGATAACTGGACTCAAATTTAAAATCAGAGTCTAGCCCTGGCCAGGTAGCTCAGTTGGTTAGAGTATCACTCCAATAGGTAAAGGTTGCAGGTACAACCCCAGGTCAGGGCACATATAAGAATCAACCAGTGAATAAGTGGCGGAACAACAACTAAATGATTTCTTTTGTCTCTACCTCAAATCAATAACTTAAAAAAAATTAAAAACAAACAAAAACAGATCTTAGTAACCACTTCTAAACAGGGTCCTCTCACACAAGTTGCACTTTGGGGAACCTGCAATGAACTGCATGCTAGCACTATGTTCCTGCTATCTGATTCAGACCTTATATAGGAGTTCCTGGGATTGCATTTCAAACAAAAGGACTGAGACGCTGTCCAACTGAAGCTGTACAGCTATATCTCCATTAGCATCTTCACTGACCAATCAGAATGGCTCCATTTTGACTAATCAGGACAGTGCCTTTTGGAAGAATCAAACTGCAAGTATTTAGAGTTCTTATTTGCATGACAGACCATTCAGGAAGCTGGGGTGGGGACTTCTCTCTATAAATCAGCTCTCATCCAGCTCAGGGGGCATGCATTCCCTTTTCATTTATGAAGAGACTATCTTCCTGGCTAAAGATGAAACAGTGAAGATATCTATCTAACTGAACCAGTACAAAGTGGAACAAACTGAGGCATACCATAGTAGGCAGAGCAGGTTGAGCAGACAGGTCGGGGGCAGAGCAGCACTATCTAGCCAAAAAACAGGCCTCACTCCTGGGCCACCTCATAGCTGTGCTGCTGCTGCTTCATAATTGAGCACAACTGAGCTGTTTGCACTGACTAAAGTTTCCTTCTTCATTTCACCTCAAATTGGGAATTCCCATTGGTATTGAATTAGCTCCAATGACCATCAGTTGAACCATCAATTTTCTTCTGAAAAACAAAACAAAACAAAACAAAACTGCCCCACCCTGGCTGGTATGGCTAGGTGGATTGAGTGTCGCCAGCCTGTGAACCAAAGGGTTGCTGGTTTGATTCCCAATGGAGGATATGCCTGGGTTGGGGGCACACAAGAGAGCCACACATTGATGTTTCTCTATTTCTCCCCCTTCCCCTCTCTCTAGAAATAAAATATTTTTTAAAAATTGCCCCATGGTGATCTTGCCACTTCTGTACATTGGCCTTTTTTTAGTCCCAGCAACTGGCTAAGCTCTCACATAACTTGGAGGTCTTCATATATGCCAGTCTTTGCATCTATGAACCTACCTCTCTCCCTACCCCATTCCCAATTTCCCCCACATTTCTTTGCAGAGGCTTTTCCTGACATCAGTCTAAATCAAGTTACCTAGTTACATTCCTACGCAAACTGAACTTTTTCATTCTGGAACTTGCCAAATTTATGCTTATGTATTTGTTTTTGAGAATTTGTGTGTAATATCATTTCCACACTGAAGTGTAGGCTTGGCAATGCCAGGGTTATATTGGCTGTGTTCACATCTGTGTTCCTGGTCTCCAGAAGAGTGCTAGGTGGAATGTTTCCTGTTCGCACTGTCTTTCAAGGAGCCCCTGGGAAGTCCAGGTGGAGTGCTCTTGTTCTAAGGACTTAAGAGAATTTAAAAACTATCAGTTACGGTCCCCAAACTGTATTCTTCTCATTGAAATGTTTAAGCGTTCCTGATTTTCTCATTTTGGATTATTCTTCACTGAAAACCTCTAGAGATCAAGAATGTGCCTGAGGATTGGCGACCTCCCCCTCCACCCAATCTAGGGGAGTTGTCTTCCCTGCTTGTCAAACCAGGGTTCCCAGTGACAGGCCAGGTGCTAATCCTTGTTAGTCGCCCTGAACAGAGGGAAAATACTAATTGTCCACAGTTAGAGGCAAGAACCTCTTAATGCTTTCTCATGTGTCTTTTTCTTTTAAGGGCTGCATTTGTGAGGCGGTAAATATGAACTGGAAAATATCTGTTTATACTGATGGCAGAGCAGGCATGAGCAGGCATGGAGAGCATTTAAGTATGGTGATACTTTGCTCCCAAGTAAAGTTTCTGTTTGTTACAATATGACACAAAGTTATTTAGCTTCTCAAAAAGGCGCCATTCTCCTAGTTTCTGTACAGACGGGCAGACAAGATTTCAAGATAAATGACTTTCAGAATATTAAAGCATATGCAAACCCAAATGAAAAAACTAAGAAAAAGCTGGAAAGGAATCCATGTCATAAGGAAATCTGAAAATACAGTGCCTGCTTAGAAAATATATAACCGTTGCTTATTCTGTTTCCTTTAGGAATCTATTACAATGGAAATGCCCGTAAGTGAGCCCTGCCTACCGCAAATGTTGGGGTAAGCCAGACTGTCTGTGGCTTGAGCAACACAGAGGCAGAAAGTGGGATGAGAAATGGGGAGGTAGAGGTGGGCTGGAGCTGCATTTCAGGCCCAGAAGTCCTAGTAACAGCTGGAGACAAGGGTTCAGGAATATTGGGTGTTTTTATATCCAGGTTACCCAGGTTCCAAAGCGGCCAGGTAGAAAGATTTCTACTGAACAAACAAATCTATGATTTAGTAGTAATTTAATTAATGGTAGTAATTTTATAACTTGCTTCATTTTCTACTGGAATTAGAATTCTAAAAAAAAAAATAACTAAATAAAAGTAATTTAGAAGTAGACTATATGAGGAAGAATACAAATCAACTTACCAATTTTTTAGTCATTATTTGGTACTCACTTGAAGAGAGGGAAAATATTATATATAATATGTATACTATATTAAACATATATATTATAATATATATATGGTTTTAACATGACTACACAATATAGTATAATATATGGTTTTAATGTAACTTCAATACAATAAAAGAAAGGTAAGAAAATAACAGGCTTTTAAAATTTATTATTTTTTAAAATTTTTATTATTTTTAGAGAGAGGGGAAGGGAGAGAGGCAGAGAGGGACAGAGACATCAATGTATGGTTGCGTTTCACCTGCCTCCAGCTACAGACCTGGCTGGAGACCTGGCTGGCAACCTGGTTATGTGCCCTGGCTGGGAATCAAACCAGTGACCTTTGGGTTAGCAAGCTGGGGCCTTATCCACTGTGCCACCAGTCAGGAGAAAATCACAGTTTTTAAACTGATAATACTTTTCAGTGCATTTAGACAGGAATTTTTAAAAGGTTACTAGTAAATTACCTACCACAGAGATCACTGTTATAAAGAATTGACCAGAAAGTATCAGAAACATGGAATTAATGAACCAAAGGTGAAGAATTGCTTATTTTTATACTTTGATATCAGTATGACAAGGGTAATGAATTCCTTATTTTTAAGTGTATTTTATTGATTATGCTGTTAGAGTTTTCTCAGTCTCTCCCCTTTGCCCTCTTCTGCCTGGTACCCCCTTTTCCTCCAGGAATAATCCCTCCCCTTAGTTCAGGTCCATGGGTCAGGCATGTTAAGTTCTTTGTTTCTCCCTTTCCTATCCTATTCTTAACATCCCCGTCTATTTAATTTTTACCAATGATGCTTCTTAATCCCTGCACCATTTCCCCATTCTCCCCCTTCCTCCTCCCAGCTGATAACTCTCCAAATGATCTCCATATTTATAATTATGTTGTTTGCTTTTTGTTTTTGTCAGTTGTTGATAGTTGTTTGTTGTCATTTTCATGTTTGTAGTTTTGGTCATCTTTTCCTTAAATTAGTCCCTTTAACATTTCATGTAATAATGGCTTGCTGATGATGAACTCCTTTAGCTTTATCTTGTCACTTTGAATACTTCTTGCCAGCCCCTTCTTGCCTGCAGAGCTTCTGTATGAGAAATTAGTTGATAGTCTTATGGGAACTCCTTTGTAGGTAACTCTCAACTTTTCTGTTGCTGCTTTTAAGATTCTCTCTTTAACATTTGGCATTATACTTATGATACATCTTGGTGTGGACCTTTTTGGGTCCAACTTGTTTGGGACTCTGTGCTTCCTGGATTTGTATGTCTATTTCTTTTGCCAGTAAGGAAGTTTTCTTTCATTATTTTTTCAAGTAAGTTTTTAATTTCTTGCTCTTCTTCTTTTGGCACCCCTATCATTTGGATGTTGGTACCTCTAAAGTTGTGCCAAAGGTTCCTAAGCCTATCCTTGGATTTTCTGCATTGTTGTTTCTTCATTTTGTTTTGGTTGAATGTTTATTTTTTCCCTTTGCTCCAAATCATTGATTTGAATCCTGGTTTCCCTCCCTTTACTGTTGGTTCCCTGTATCTTTGCTTTATTGCAATTTGTGCAACCTTCATTTCTTCCTTTATTATTTTTGCTCTACTCTTTTGAGTTTTCTCAGCATCCTTATCACCAGTATTTCGAGCTCTGCATCTGATAGGTTAGCTACTTCCATTTGGTTTAGTTTTCTAGGGTTTGGTTCTGTTCTTTCATTTGGTACATATTCCTTTGCCTCCTCAATTTGGTACCCACCCTTTATTCGTTTCTGTTTATCAGATACAGCTTCTTTTATTCCCTATCTCAGTAGCGGCCTACGTAGACTGTGTGGGGTGGAGCCTTAGGTAATTTAAAGATCTTACTTCCCACTTTACTACTTAGTGGCTCTCTTTGTAGTATTGGGCTTAGAGAGGGGACAATGCTGCTGCCTGGCTTCTGGCAATTACCCAGCTCTTGACTTGTTTCCCATCACTTCACTCATTTCCCTATGTGAATGGTGCTCTTCCAGTAGGTGCCCTGGGGTTTGCTACCTTCTAAGACCATGTGGGTCCTCTAAGTGGCAAAAATCAGGCAGTTTCTTTTATCATCCCAACCCTCCACTGATTTTTACAGCTAGAGGTAGTAGGGGTTTGTCTTCCAGGATCTGGAATCCTGGGATGTTTGGTCTATCCTGGGGCTGGGATTGCTTGCTCTCAGGTTATCCCTCTTGATTTTTACTCACTAGGTGTTCATGTGGGACTATCTGATCCACTGCCACCACCTGTTTGGGCCATAGTGTCTCTCCACCCCATCTCTGGGACTCTGCTCCTCTTATCTGCTTGGATGAATGTGGCTTCTTTAAATCCTTGGTTCTCAGGACTTCCATATAGTTTGACTTTCTGACAGTTTTGGTTGTTGCCTTTTGAAATCTGGTTGTAATTCTTCTTATGGTTGTGCAAGGAGATGAAGCATGTCTACC
Organism: Noctilio leporinus; assembly: GCA_004026585.1. Taxonomy (NCBI): domain Eukaryota; kingdom Metazoa; phylum Chordata; class Mammalia; order Chiroptera; family Noctilionidae; genus Noctilio; species Noctilio leporinus. The sequence goes on along the minus strand of PVIW01006071.1, from coordinate 65,269 downwards.
TATGTCTCCATCTTCACTGTAAGTCACAAGGGTAATGAGTTTAAATTCAGAAAGCAGGTGTTGCTCCTGACAGAGACAGAAATATTGTCTTTGAACATTATTCCACTGGGGAAAAAATGTAAAAACCTGTTTGGGTCAGAATATCCATCAGGAAGTTATGACTTTATATTTAAAGTCAAGTCCAGAGAAACAGGGGTACTCTTCTCTCTTCTACTCCCTGGGAATCAGACTTAGACAGCTGAACTCAAGGTCAGAAAAGCAAGTGGCTCCTGGAATACAGCTGGTATGAGTGCCAATAAAGTGTATGTAATTGCTGCAACATTGTTACTGATTGCTGTAGCTGTTTTGCTTAGTTTTTACTACAACTTGGAAAGGACACAGCAAAGAGCAGATCTACTCTGTTCTGAAGGCTTACTAGGTAAATAGATGAAGAATCCCTAGAACAGGCCCCTGACAGTATATGTAAGAAGGCTGTCCAATGTCACATGTTTGAATCTAGTGGGGCCTCCTTCATAGCTCCCGCTGCTGGTGTTTTCATTTTCCCGTGAAGGGTGGAAATGCTTAGTCTGTTACATCAGTTTAACCTGTGACTTGGGCCAGAAGAAACAGATGGAACTAATGGTTTTACCAAGGGGACAAAGTGGTCATTCACTCTAGTTGAGTGAAAAGTTGAATAAGTTATCACTTACTATGAGAATGAGGGCATTCTCAAACCAAAGAGCAGAGATTACCTGTTTGTGAAGACAAATTTGATTAAGAGGTACCCTGGTCCACATATGGGTACTGAACAAGTTACTAAATGCTTAGCTTCTATATAGCCATCTTATCAACATCTTGAGGTAAGAGCTGCCTGTCAACACTTGGAAGGAAAGTACTCTGGGGCCATCAACAGCTCATCAACCTGCATGAAAAAACCAGAATGCTCAAAAAGAAAACGCAATCCTGTGCTTCCCTCCTTAGTCTCCTCAAATGGCCCATGACCTTTAGACTCAAGAAATTCTTCTTTGGCTGTAATAAATACAGGGAAACCTAGTGTTTGCACACAGAGAAGTAAAAGAGCAGTTAATAGAAGATAATCAGACATCCTTTCAAGTCATTCAGTCACCTCTTCTGTCCCTGCTGAACATGGAGACATGGCCCAGCAACCAGCTTCTTATTGTAAAATTACCAGGAGGTATGAACCCGACTTGGAGGGAGATTTGAAACTTGTGAACGTGAAATCTGTTCATGTAGCGTGACCTTTTAATTTCTGTTCAAAGCCTCTAAGACAAAGTGGTGAAACTCCATTGCTCAGAAGGCATTGAGTGACAGTGGAGTGGGGGTGGAGAAGGCTGAAAGACAGGAGACAAAAGAAGGTAATCCAGGAGATTATCTTCACCAGTCTCCTTGCTCAAATGCCTGCTTCCTACTTTGGGGAGCAGAATTTGCAGAATATCTAATCTCTTTCTGTTGGTAGAGACTCTTGTACATTGATGGCCACTAAATCAATTATATTACAGTCAACAAACAGAGATTAGTATTTTCTACCTGTATGACACTGTTAGGCACAACAGATACAAAAATGAGTAAAGCTCAATCCCTATCTTGGAGATATTTACAATTTATTATGAAAGCATCAATGCCTCTCTAAGACATAAATCTACCAAGTACTAATTGCCCTGACTGGTGTGGCTTGGCCAGGCATCAACCAGCAAAGTAAAAGGTTGCAGGTTTGATTCCTGGGTGGGGCAAGCCTGGGTTGCAGGTTTGGTCCCTGGTCAGGGTTCATACAAGAGGCAGCTGATCAATGTTCCTCTCCCTCCCTTCTCCTGTCCCTAAAGATAAATATAAGTATATATATATAAACCTTTTTAAAAAAGCAGAAATAATTAATCCAACCATTCTTCCACCAACCTATTTAGACACTTCAGGCCTAGGAAAAATAGGTCAATCTTAAAATTGATTTTTAAAAGGATCAATTATTTTCTTATTTGTTTTTTGCCCTAAAACCCTTCATTTCAGTGATAGACTGATCACCACTTTTAAAATTTATAAACAAAGCTCTGCTTCTGGAAAGAATAGATACATATAGCTTTGAAACAGAAAAAAATGATATCACAAAATATATGCACCTTTCTACAGTTCTACAAAATTGCTCTCAACTCTCTTCCACACTGTTGTAAAACAAACTTATGAATTAGAAAAGGGCACTGACACCAATAAAAGTGACAGCTGACAGCAGAAAAAGGTGGTGGCAAAAATGGTGAAAACAAGAAATAAAGGATAGTTATTGAGAATCAGTATAATAACCAAAAAGTTCTTGCAGTTTAATAGTAGCACTGGGGTGCCTGGCAGCAGCAGCTACATTGATATAAGTATCAGCTGATAGTGGGGGTGGTGATAGGTAACAAGTTAAAAAAATATGAAGAGTGCCATGGTCCTGTGCCATTCAGCAGGAGCGAGCAGCTCTACCTATCTTAAACCCTGGAAAATAACATCATTATGAAGTTGTTTTCCATAATGGTTGCCCTGAGTCATTGAGGAAAACTTTAAATCCTGTTCAGTATTCTCTATTTTAAAAAGCAGGAAATGTTTTGGGGCCAGGCGACTGGAGTAATTCACTTCAGTTTTATAGGCAAGGTTTGGTCATGTACATTTACATATTCCCTAGCAACTGAAATCTGATGAATCAAGAGTTTACAATGTTGTTTTTTGATCAATAAAATTTAAAAGAACTTTCTCTACTAAATATTAGCCATGCCCACATGCCACTAGAAATGGTTAGTCAGAAAGAGATTATATTTTCCATATATCCCTGAAATAATTTTAAAATACTAAACCTGACCTACAGTGGAAAATGCATTCTGTGTAAACCTGATAGCAGTAGAAATAGCATGAAGAATGTGTGGTGACCTGGCCCATCTGCTCATGCTTATAGGAATTGATTGCACAGAGATCTTGTGGTAACACACATTTAAGGCCAGGGTGTTTGGAGAAGATAACCCATGCCTCTCTATGTCTCTGCAATAGAGCCAAAGGTTACAAGTGCTTTTCTCCTATATGTAAATCTTGCCTAGGCCACAGGGAAGGGCCTTCTGTAGAGCTCCTGTCTTGTCTGGAGGCACCGGCATAGAAAATTAACCTGACAAGCCCCTGACACAGGAAGAAACACCTAACATGCTCTGGGCCTCATTTCCTAGAGCTAGCTGCCTACATATCTTGAGAAGGCATTTGAAGAAACACTCTGCAGAAAGCTGGTCTCTGTCTTGGGCAGGAGCAAAGCCAAAACACACCCCAGGGATGAACAAGCCTTATCTAATTAGCCAAAATTCTTTGCTATAGGTGAGTTCCGTGTCTGCAAGGAAGCTTTGCAGTTTTCCTTGCACATTACAGTCGTTTTCTAGGAGCCATCCAGTCAGTCTATGCTGTAAACATTCATGACAGATTACTTCCTACTGGTCCCAGGCAGGCTTAGAGAATTACTGAGAAGATAAGTATTGTAAGGTTAATTCACCTCGTGTGAGTAAACAATACTTTAATTTCTGGTTTACCAGGAAACCAACTTCATAATCACTCCTTCTTGTTCTTCATGGAATATGTCTTTTCTAGTTTTTCTGGTTCTTGTTCCACACCTCTCAGATAACATTTAAGTTACAGTATGTGGAGGCTGATTATAACCAGTTGGTAGATTCTCCAGTACTTTTTTCTGGTCCATTAGTCATATCAAGTTTTGTTAACTCCATCAGAGCATGAGTGGGAAAGGAAAGGTGTTATCAAAGACAGAAGTGACTAATGCACCAGAGCTTTTTTAAAACAAATTACAAGCTTGGGATCACCTAAATTTCATCCATTTTGTGGTTCTATTTTGGAAATTTACTAGTATATTGGGCATCACTAACTATGTCTAAAACATAGTTATGTAGCAACAAAACTGAGAAGAACCATTATTTCTGACCAGTAAGCTTGCAGCATTTACCCACAAATCTCTGTCTCAGTTGCCTGCCTAAGAGGAATTCCAAGTCATTTTAGTATGGTTTGGGGAGTTGGGACATCATTTTTATCTACTGGCTTCTGTGGTATTTACTGCATCTAAAATGAAATATTCTGCATTTAAATGTTGCCTGGAAAAAAACACAATATCTTGCTTTCTTTTATTCATTCATTTGAAATAATTATTGCTGTTACAGTCTCATGTGCATTTTTCCCAAACCATAATGATTTGAGTAAGGCAAAAGAGTTGGAATTATTTTTTCAGGCAGGCAATTTTATGAAGCAAATGATAGTAATTTGAGCCATTTTTTTGTTTTTTAAAGATTTCATTTGTCCATAAGATGATTTCATGGTCCACACAGTTTCTTACCTGGAGGCTAAGATCCTACACTCAAATCCTATTTTCTATTTTCCACACACAGAATCTAGGTCTGTGATTGTAAAATAAGACACATTTGTTCATAGAATTTCTATCTTACATCCTTTGGCTTAGAACATCTGAGGTCTTTGTAATTAGCTTAGAAGAAACATGGGGGAAAAGGTTAGTCTTTTCAAATAAAATACATGTTTCCCTTAGAAATTTATACTAAAGTGTGTATTTATTTTTAAAAACCAAATTATATGAATATAAGTAATGCAATAATGGGTCAGCCCAATGGTCTAACTAGCCTGTGGTTTCAGAGTCTCATAGTATTCCATTCATGTTGGCCTCAGAAGTTTAAGGATTTCTTTCAAACTCCTCAGTTTCCGTTAATACCCAAATCTGGATTTACCATTCATAGATTCATCTAAATCTTTCCTGAACTTATTTATATCTTTGGCTCATACCAATTACAGAAACAATGAGTTCCTCAATGGCAAGGGATCTACACTCTATTCATCGTAACGACACTATAACAAGGATTTTACTATAGGTGGTGAAGGACTTTGATGAATTTAATCTATCACAGTGGTCTTCTTGGTGACAATTATTCACATCCCTCCCAAATGCAAAACTGACTCATATCCTATGACCCTCCCTCACCTCCAAGCCTTGTCTTGTCATAGTATCTGCCAAAGGCCCAGATCATGTGTTTTCTATCAGGTCCAAATCCTGCTACTCCTGATTCAGAGACATACAAACTGAACAGAAATTATCTACCTTCTACACATGCATGGTAAGCACCTTGAAGATGACTCCAGGGTCCGGGCCCCTTAGTATTCATGGCCCTGTATTATCCTCTTTCCTTAACTTGCCACTAATCAAACAGAATACAGCAATGTTGAGGGAATGTCACTTTTGCAATTAGGTCACATACAGTAGTGACTTCCATCCTGCTAGCAACCTTTCTCAAAAAAAAATTTCCTTAAAAAAAGGTTGGGGGAGGAATAGAAGGAACCTTTGGGAGGTGATGGATGTTAGTGATGGTTTCACAGATGCATACTTATCTTTAAACTCCTTGAATTGCATACATGAAGTATGTACAGTTTTTATATGTCCATCATACCTCAGTAACATGATTTAAAAGAAGAGTCAGATTTGGGAAGGTAGCTTGTAGACAGCCTCTAGCTGCTGTGTCCATGCTAAGACAATTACCCCTGTGCACCTCTAGTGACAGCTTGATGGTACAACAATGTGCAGTTCCTACCTAATAAGGGACCCTTCAACTGGGCAATCTTTGTTTCAGGGTGCTTGACCTACATAGCTGGTGGAATATGATAAAATGTCTGCTATTTACATCTTTTGTCCAGATGTCTCCCATTAACTTAAGGCCGATGCATCCAACTACCTTCAGAACATCTCCATGTAGCTGGCTAAGAGGCATCTCAAATTTAACATGTCCAAAACTCAGCCCTTCATAGGCCCCTCCCAACCCAGTTAAGGGCAATTCAATTCTTCAGTTGTACAGGTCAAAACCCTTGGTGTCACCCCCTCACTCCTCCTTTGATCACATAACATACTCCATATCCAATTCAGGAAATACCTTTGACTCTACCTTCAAAATATATCCAGATAGCAAAATAACAATTAAAAAAAATATATATATATACACACACACACACACACACACACACACACACACATACAGTATACATACATACATATATATATATATATGTATATGTATATGTATCTCAACCACTTCCCACAACCTCACTGCTTCAACACTGATCCAAGCTGCCATCACCTCTCCCCTGGAACACTGCCAGTCTCCTGAAGGTCATACTGCTTCTGCCATGGTTCATATTCAATCTACTCAGCTGGTCTACTCAAAGGGATCCTGCTCTCATCCCTTTTTGCTCAGAATCCACCAATGACCCCCCCCCCCCCTGTCCCCATCAGAGTAAATAAAGGCCAAGGTCCTCACTTGGACCTCAAGTCCTCCCCACTTCTCTGGGTTCATATGCTACTTCTCTTCTGCTCAGTTACACAGGCCTCCTCCCTGTTCCCTAAACTGAAGAGGCACTCTTCTGCCTCAGGGCCTTTGTACTTGCTGTTCCCTATGTTAGAATACTCTTTCCTAGAGAGTATTCATATGGCTAGCTCTCTTACTTCCTTCAGATATTACTCAAAAGTAAGTTCCTAGTAACTACGTATGATGATAAATGTTAACTAGGCTTACTGTCATCATTTACATTATGTACAAATACCAATTCTTTATGATGTAGACTTCAAACTAGTATGTTTCAATAACAATAAAAAGCTCTCAAAAGAGCTTTTTTCTAAGTACTATAGCACTGGAAAATTTTTAAAAAATTCTCTACATAAAAATGTGAGTTCTTCTGTGAGATCTTCCACTGACACCATACCTAAATTTCAATCTGTCAATCTGATACCCCACTCCTATTTTTTAAATATATATAATTGACATATAACATTATATTAGTTTCAGATATACAACATGATTCTATATTTTTATATATAAAATAGTTAATATCAGTCACCATAGTCACAAATTTTTCTTATTAGAACTTTTAATATCTACTTTCTCAGCAACTTGCAAATATATAATACAGTATTTTAACTAGTCACCATGCTGTACATTACATCCCATAATTTATTTTATAGCTGGAAATTTATACACTTTAATCCTTTTCACCCATTTTATCCTCCTTACTACCCCCATCAATCTATTCTCTATATCCATAAGCTTTTTGTTGTTGTTGTTAGATGCTACATATAAATGAGATCATATGGCATATATCTTTCTGTGTCTGACTTATTTCACTTAACATTATGCCTGCAAGACCCATCCATGTTGTCAAAAATGGCAAGATTTTCTATTTTATGGCTAATATTCCAATGTATATATTTAACACATCTTCATTATTCATCCATCAATTTAGGTTATTTACATATGTTGGCTATTGTAAAGCTACAATGAACATGGGGGCACATACACATTTTTGACTTAAGTGTTTTCATTTTCTTCAGATAAATATCCTTAAGCACAATGCTGGTAGCTCCATTTTTTAATTTTTTGAGGAATCTCCATACTGTTTTCCACAGTGGTGGTACCAACTGACATTCCCACCAATAGCGCACAAGGGTTTCCTTTATTTCACATCCTTGCCAACAGTTGTTGTTTCTTCTTTTTGGATAATAGTCATTATAACAGGTGTGAGGTGATATCTCATTGTGGTTTTGAACTGCATTTCCAGGATGTTGAGCACCTTTCCATGGACCTCCTGGTCATCTGCATGTTCTCTTTGGAAAAATGTCTCTTTACATCTTTAGCTCTCCCTTCATTTTTGTCCTTAGCATATAGATCACTATCTAATATATTATACATTTCACTTATCTGTCTCTTTCCCTTAGTTGAAGGTTAGGTTCATGAGCAAGCAATTTTGTCTAATTTGTTTACTGATGTTTCTTTGGTATTTAGAACAGTGTTATGCACACAGCACCAAAACATTTATTCAATAGCAGAATTTCTCAGTACAGTTTACACTATCAAAGAGAAAAATGGGTATAAAAGAGAGAAAGTGACAGCTAAAGAAAATTCTAACAAGAGCTATAATTATAACTTTCATTATGTCTTCTTTTGATCATTTACTCACAATTTTCTAATTGTGTTCTTGATGACTTTCCAAGTCGTACAAAAAAGTGAATGGACTAAGCAAAGTTCATTCATTTCTCATGATGTTCCTCTTTTGATTTGGTGTCTTTACTCTCCTGGAGTCCTAAGAGGACTGCATCAGCCTCTAGTATAGTTGTGTCTGTTGTTGCTCCCAGGAACCTAGATGTCAGTTCAAGATCTAATAGCCGCAGCCGGACTCTTGTTCCTATCTGATATTTCCTAAATTAAAAAAAAAAAAAAAAAAAAAAAAATCCATTACTTCTGCATATCATAACATGAACAACCAGATTAATTCTGGTTTGTTCTAATTTGTGTTGGTTCAAGATAAATATATTAACAATAGTATCTAATGAACAGTTTTTACATAAAAGTTATTTAGTTGTATCAGAATTTTCATCTTAAAGTTGCCTTTAAAGACTTTTATAACCAAAATAAAAATGTATTCCAAACTGAAGTTTAAACAAGGTGGTTCTTGAAAGTGACATTTACTTTAATAAGTCATCATTTATTTTTAAAGCTGGAGGGTATCAGGGGACAAAAAGGTTTTCAGATATATTTTTTCTTCTAAAATTAAAATCTTTTAAAATAAAATTTTACAAAAGCAAAACAGAATTAAGTCTAAGTGCAAAATATTTAGTAATGGGGCCTGATTGCATTGTAATTAAAGAGTAATGGCAGCCATAACATGCATGATGGCTCAATCTGGTCAATAAAATATTCAAATATTTTATAACACCAAATAAAAACTGATCCTCATTTACTTTTTTTCCTTAATTATTTTAAGAGTTTATACATCAACATTACAAAAAGGTACAGGAGAGTGAAAATGTTGCTGCTGATTAAAACCCACACATCTTTAAATATCAAAATATATACTTCAAATATGCTAAGTTAAGAAAATGAAGAAACAAAGTTCTCCCCAAAAGTCACTGGAAAATGATTTTGGTAGACAATATAATGAAACAGCCTCCATACAATGAATGGTTAGGTATTCTGAAGGAATTTATAAATGGTCCATGAAGTAAACATGTAGGCTATTTGGCTTTTTTCTTTCTGATTATAGAATTAAATGTCCTTTTCTAAAATTTGGAAAATAATATAATCACATTTTCTAGCCTTCCCAAAGGTATATTTACATATGTGTATATTTGTATTTGACAGAAGCGATCACATTTTGTTTTAAAAATATTAAAGAGACATCCTTGAATATTGAGGCATAGCTTTATGTTCTTAGAAAACTGAAACTATAGAACACAGTCCATGTGAATTAACCACTGGGAAAATAAGGTGAGTTCACAGGCAAGGTAAAGGTGATCATTGTTTTCTACATTACTTGTGTTCTAAAGGATTCTTTCATTTGTCTTCCTAGCACAATACACAGTGATTCATTTAATCAGCTTTGATTCATGTTGACCCCTAGACAGTCGATCTGAGTACTGGCTACTTAGCTAGTGGGGACCATATACGGCGTGGAGACACTGCACAAAGGGATTCATGTGCCAGGTGGGATAAGGTGGGACAGCAGGAGAGTTCATCACACTGTTCAGAATGGCTTGTGATTTAAAACTTATAAATCGTTTACTTCTGGAACTTTCCATTTAGTATTTTTGGACCAAGGTTGAGTGCAGGTAACTTAAATAGTTGAAAGCAAAACTATGACTAAGGGGGTGGGGGTGGGGGGCACAAAACACACTACTGGGGCCATTTCTACTGTTATAGTACTTAATTTTTACTTTGTACTGACTGTAGTATCTCTATGTTAAGTGTTATCTTCTCTGTTAGCCTGCAAGCTGGTTAGAGCAGGGATTTATCAGATCTGTGTCTCTTACAATACGGTGATGAATACATTTCACTTCCTGTAGCCTTTTGAATAGGGGTTTCTACACTTTCTATTACATCAGGAGTACACCGGTACTTGTTTAAAATGCAAATAGAGGGAAGTAACCCTAGAGAGTGATCTGTCAAGTCTAGGTGGGACTTGAGAATCTGCCTTTTTAACAAACTCCCTGAAGTGATTCTCATGCTATCTGCTGTGATCACCACTTGAAAAAACCTTTCTTAGAATGGATTTTGTGTGTGTGTGTATGTGTACATCACATGCAGGAGGGCAGGACAGCTTACACAAAGGGCTAGCAAGAGGAGGACCTCTGAGAGAACTTGGTGGCCAATTAACCACCTTCAAGGGTAACAGATGTTTTCTGTAAGTGATGACATTCATTCAGGGTGAGGAATTTAGAATGGGAAAAAAAATAAAAAAATAAAAAAAGGTGGTGATCATATATAATGAAGAAATGCATCTAAAAAGAGTCCTTTCCATGAAAGCCACTGACAGCCTATAGGTTGTCTCTCCACACAGCGCCCGTCCATTCTGGGAAACCGAGAACATGGAAAGGTCTGCATATTTCTCCCTCAAATGAATAGCAGCCACCCAACTAATGTGGAGTTATTATTGCTTTAACTTTGAAACACTTTATTAAAGGAAAAGGAGGAAGAAATGTATTTCAGAGAACTCCATTTCTGAAGTATAATCTGTGGTGAACCTTCAGTATTGCAGTCCTTGATAATCACAACTACTCAGTCTTCCCATTTGGTCTTCCACTGTTCCATATTACAAGATTTAAAATTAATATGCCAGTAAGCATTTTTCCCAGATTGTTTGTGCACTCTGTAAATGGTCACTTTATTAAAAGATTTTGGCCTAAGTATCAAAAGCCGGAAGAGGCAATGTAGTGATTAAAAGAGAGGGCTCTGGAGCCAGAGCACTAGGTATGTCCCAGTTTTATCACTTATAAGTATGCAACTCTGAGCTAGTTATTTTACCCATTACTTCTTCCTCATTTGCAAAATGGGGATACTAATTATGCCTCTCTCCCAGATTCTTGTGAGCATGAATTAATATATGCCAAACCCAAATAAATGCTCAATCGTCATGCCATTACTACTGCCACCACCACCACCACCACCACCACCACCACCACCACTATCGCCACCATTAAAACAAACCCAGTGACAGCTGACACTTAGTGTTGGGAGTGATGTAGAGCACAAGAGCACTTCCATTTATAATTCTCAGCTATAACTAAAATAATACAGAATTCCTGTAGGAGAGAAATTTAGAGGTGGGTTTTCTTTGAATATTTACTTTAATTCAAATCATACTAGTTTTAATAGTATAAAGCATTCCTCTGTTAAAATATAATTTAAATGCTCTACAAAAACAAAGCCAATTTCTTTTGAAAGGAATGTTGAATTTCCTTTGCGGATGTGAGACAAATAGCAGTGAACAAAAGCAAGTAAACTTCAGAGAACTACACATTTAATGGTCTACAATTCCCAGCATAAATTGTCATTCACAAACTGGTCATAGAGATTTATCTACCATTCTTTCAACAGTGGCCAGCACAGCAGTCTAACCTTACCTGTCTCCTATCACTCTCACTAATTTAATTTTTGATAGAGTTGAGCCTTTTATGAACCTAATTTATTTTTAACACATACCATTTCTTGAAGGGGGAAGATAATTTCTACAGGTTCATTATTTGTTCTTCCAAGAAGCATTTTTATAGCTTTTTAAAAAAATCAACCATTTTATTTTATTATTTTGTTTGTTTGTTTTTAAAGATTTTATTTCATTATTTTTTAGAAAGAGGGGAAGGGAGAGAGGCAGAGAGGGAGAGAGACATCAATGTATGGTTGCATTTCACCTGCTTCCAGCCACAGACCTGACTGGAGACCTGGTTTGCAACCTGGTTATGTGCCCTGGTTGGGGAGTCGAACCTGCCACCTTTGGGTTCGCAGGCCGGCGAAAAATCAACCATTTTAATAGTTAACTTCTAACCTAAGCAACTACCCCGACACCTTCTTGATTTTATAGTCCTAAATCTATATCCTCCACTTCTTTTTTCTTAATGGTGTTTTACCCTTCTTTTATGAATTTTTCCTATTCCTTTGATTATAAGCAATTAATGGACTCTTCTAAAGAAAGTGGACAAATGCCCATAAACATAATTATGCTACAATTTCAAAGGATTACCTGAAGGTCATCTACAGGTTTCAAGATTAAAAAGTCCTGCTCTAGGTTTTAAGTCTGTTTAACTTCTTAAAGTAAAAGAAAAGGGTCTTCATTTCATCTGTCATTTCATCTGTATAGCATCATGGCCTTGAGATCATCATTTGATTATTTTTTCCCCCAGCAAGCTTAAGGAAACCCTGGACTCCACTGAACAAGCTCATTGGGCCAACACTCAAAACCACACAGCTAGTAAGTGCCTTCTTTTCTCTCCTTCCTCCCTTTCTTCTTCCCTCCCCAGTTCTTTCTCTTTCTTCCCTCCCTCTCTTCCTTCTTACTTCCCGCTCCCCTTTCCTTCCTTCCCTTTTCCCTTCTCTTTTCCCTCCCCTCCCCTTCCCCTCCTTTTCCTTTTTCTTTCCTTTTCTTTATGAGTTTATTTGAGCCAAATTGATGACAAATGCCAGGGAGCAAAATCTCAAATGCTCCCTGGCCTTATCTTCTAATCAATATAATACATAGTCCATAATATCGTAAAGATGAAATTTCCTTTTATTACTCCTAATAGAAATTAATAAGGACAGGTGTTAAAAGAAAAATTGGGTCTATAGCAATATTGTATTTTCAATTAAAAAATATTAAACAAGAAGATAAGTTAAGAAAATGTATTGGGGGGGTAATAAGGGGACATCTGTAATAAGGTCAACAATAAAAATGAAGTTAAAACAAAACAAAACATATCCAACAAAGGAACCAGTATTCATCATTATCTCCAGAGCCTGGATAGGTCCTCCATCTTGAATATTTTCACCAGAATGTGTTGAAAATATTTACAGGTACTTTTTGGTTGTCATAATATCAGGTTAGCATTTAGAGGAGGTGGATGAAATGAAGACATTCACAGAACTCTTTTGTACAGCAAATTTGTCCTGCTTCTGAACTAGACATCCAAGCTTGAAACTATGTCTGCCAAAGATAAAATGTTTCCTTTTAATAAAAGTGTAAGTATATACTTCCAAGAATGTGATTATAGTGTAAACTGATGGAAGGCTGTCTCTGTTCAGAATCTTAGCAAGTGTTCCCTATTTGAGAAAATTGCATCATCATAAGCAACGCCAACATTTCATTTTGTGCTTTGCTACATGTACCTGCTTTACAGTTTAACCTTTGGCTTAATCTTTGCATTGGTATGAGTTCAGTCTTCCTTATACCTGCCAGCGAAAAACATATGATTAATGAAATACTATCCAACACAACTTTCTGTGATAATGGAAATACTATATATAATGATTATTGAGCAGTTGAAATAGGGTTAGTGTGACTGAGGAATTAAAATTTTAAATTACATTTAATTTTAATTAATTTTGATTTAAGTAACATGTAATAGTGCAGCTCTAGACAATTTCAAACTGACAATAAAAAGAGTAAGCATACTTATCCTATAACATATCCATATGTTATATGATATCATGACATTATGGCAGAAAATCTAGTTTCACAGAAAAAAATAGCACTTCAAGGTAATTTGTTATAATAATAATTAGAACAGCAGTATAATAAACAATAAGATCTACGTGTGCCATTACTAACCCTTCAAACATTTCTTTCGTTCCTTTTTTGTATTCTTCTTCAACTCTGTATGTGACACTGTACTAGGCACATAGCAATAGAACTGTCTTATTAGATCTTTAGAGGTTAAATTCTTCATAAAGATAGCTCCCCCCATGTTACAAAACCTAAAGTTTTGTATCTACATAGAAGTAAAGTCATTGCTTAATGCCACAAAGTGGTAAAAAAGGATTCATGGACTCTTTCCTCTTCCTTTTCTTAAGTTCTCAATTACCTGTGACTTCTTGCAAGAACTGTAAACTTAATCCCTTTGGAGGTGGTAGGAATTTACCACTTCAGGTAGTCTTACAGTATCTTCACTTTGAAATAAAATATAAACTATGATGCTGCCATCCAAATGATTATTTTAATTGTTCCCCATTAGAAAAATTATTACTTTCAGTGGTAAAAAGTAATAAATTAAAAATTATTGAATGATCTCAATACAGGAGACTAATGAACAAAACAGAGAAGCAGAATGGAACCAAAGACATGGGGGGAAAGAAAAGCAGAATGATGGTGACTAGAGGGGAGGAGAAGAGGGGAGAAAATGAGGGAAGGGTTTAGTCAAGAAGCCAGTGTGAAGGACCCATGGACATGGACTATGATGTGGGGACTGACTGCGGGAGAAGGGGTAGGACAGCAATGGGGTAAAAATGAAACAGCTGTAATACAACAATAAGCTTTTTTTTAATTATTGAAAAAAAATTCCACACTTCATATAATGCTATTTTTTATAACATTTTTTTAATTAGAAAAAAAGATATTCTTCAGGAATCCTGTATTTCATATAAAAACCACTGAATATTGCTGTGTTGAAAGGCCAATGGCATATTCAGGTTTAGAAAGATGTTAGTCTTGTTTTTAACTTCAAGTACTTGCCTTTGATTGATCTTTGTGAACCTCAGCCTAAATGAATTCGAGCCCAGCCTTCACCATGATTGCTCTCCTCCACTGTGCACTTTTCAGACCATATGCTGCAGTAAATGAGCTTGCATGTCTGAGCTGTTTAGGAAAAGGGTAATTAAATCTGGTTTTGCATTTCTGTATTAAGAACATGGTTTAAAAACTTTCCTCTGGAAAGGTTTTTGACATTCTTTCCATTGACATTCTTTAACATTTGTCTGTGTATGCTGGTGATGATTCTCCTAGACTGACAATAGAAAGACCCTATTAAGGACTAGTTCTTTGATACAACTATATTAAATAATACAAAGCTGACAATTACAAGGCTTAGATTGAACCTCAGTATCCAAAAAGAATATTGTGAAGAATTCTGATTATGTTTATCAATTTGCTGTTCTGTTGTAATCAGAATTCCCAGGAGTTTTAAAATAGTTCTTTTGAAATCATGAACCATCTATGTTTCATCCAAGTAAGTTAAAATAATTGAGAAGTTTTTCTGATTGTCTTATAATTCCTATTTAAGAAGTAAATTTTTGTTTTTGAAAGGAAAAAGTTTAAGTATTTCTAATGGTTTATTAACAGCAATTTGCTTTTTTAAATTTGTATAAATGTTCACTGTAATGTTGATCTGTATGTGAAGCAGGCAACTTGACTGTGTGTGGAGGCTGCAGGGGACAGGAAGAGATGCAAAGAGACAGAGAGAAGAAGAGATGGGGAGGGAGAGTGGGAGAGGGAGAGAGAGAGAGAAAAGAGACAGAATGAGTATGAACTGTCTAGGCATTCCTTATCATTAAAAGCAGTGTTTGAATAAACCTAAAGTCTTTTGCAGTTTTATGAATTTATTCTACTTTTACACAATTTTATGTATTTGAGAAAACTAATCCAGTATAGAGTGATATATCAAAATCGATTGAATATACATACAAAATGCAAACATTTAAAATTTTTTGATTGGCTACATCAAATATTGTTAGTTATAGTCAATTAACAATTAAACTTTACATGGAGACTGCTAAGTATTATTTTGAGTTTGTCTCACTTTTTCAAAGACCATCCACTGTGTTTGACTGTCTAGCCTACTGCTTTCTTCTGTTCAATTTGCTAAGATGTCTACCAATATCCTCTGACCACCAATACTCTGTACGAGAACCATCAAGCCTAGCAGTCAATAAGAAACAGAGAAACTCTCTCATTCCCTCAACCCATAGAGCAACATGGAGTGAGAAGCCATCTTCTAGTAATTTCCTTGGTGGGAGGCAGAAGTAGTACTTCAGCAGGTTGGTGCTGATTTCTGGGCCCTTTCAACGTCTCTTAAACGTTTGGGAAAGCCAAAAGTTTAGGAGATTGTTACAGCAATAGCCTGTGTGTTCAGGCAAGGGTCAGACCCAGGCTGCCATCCAGAGTCTGAACAGCCTCCTCTGTGGGACAAGAGCCAAAGTCACTGAAGCGAGGGGAGGGGAGGGGAGGGTAGTGGGGAGAGTACAAGGATACCTATCACATGCTGACAAGGTTGAAGTTAGGTTGGTTTTACAAAGATCCTTAGGGCTTGAAATAGAGTTTGTGACTTTACAGACACTTACAGGCCCTGGTTAATATTTGCCCTTTGTACCCTCAAACTGGATACATTTATTAAACATTCCAGTTCATGCGTTTTAGTAAAATCTGAGGGCACCAAAACCTAAGAAGTTCTGTGAAATTAAAAAAAAGGTGGTTTTAGATAATCTGAAAGGTCATTAATAGTTAACAATGTGGTTTCATTCCCCAAAAAGTTAATTTAGGTTTAGGCTAAATTAGTACAAGTATACAAGTATATTCTATATAATACTCCACATAATAATCCCAATCTCCCTCCACTTTTCTGACCATATCTAAAGTATTGTGATCCATTCTGGGCACCACAATTGGAGGGTCACTGACAACTGGATCCTATCCCAATTAAGGTGAAAGAATCTTGTATTATGCTGAATAAAGAACTAAAAGATGGGTATTCAGTAGGAAAAAAAAAAGAAAAAGAAAAAGAGGACTTTATAACTGTGTGAAGAATGTGAAAGGCTTTAATACTGAAGAGGCTTTAATATTTATTGTACGTCTGGTTTTGTATGACTCAAAAAAAGCAGAAATAAGAAAAATGGGTAAAAGTTCCAGGATAGCTGATTTACCAGCTTTCAGTTTAATCTGAGTGAGAACATCAGACAAGGTGGCTGAAGAGGGAATTGGCTGTTTGTGTTTTAATGGAGGAAATTACAGGGAATTCTCTAGGTGGATGACCACTGTGGTAATGATGGAGTTTGAATTTAGAGGGGTTGATTGAATTAGATGACATCCAACTCCTTCCATTTCCAAACTTTTATGATTCTCTGACTCAGAGTGCTGATTAGCTCTTTCAACATCAGAGAGCATGAAAGCTGGTAAGCAAACTTAAAAAGAGCAGCTGAAGAGTCAGAAGGTAAGTCACGTGTAAAAATTTTAAATCAGGTAGCTTTTCATCACTTAACTCTTGCAAACCATGAAGCATGACACTCTTTAATGACCTACACATCCATAGGCACCCTGCCTTATTTCCAGAGAGCAACATCTGTCATACATAACTAGCTTGTCCATCTGGCTTATCATCATGACTGTTGACATGACTGCTGTCTAGATGGCCAGCTAAATTTTGTTCCAGGTAGAATGTACACTTAAATTGATCAGGAAAAAGTTATTTGACCCCTCCCTTAGATAGGCAATTAAAAAAAATCATCCTCTTTAGTATGTAAATGAGAAGACTTAAAAAGGCCAAATAGTTATCTTTTTCTGTTACTCTCTTTAATAAATCTGTGTTCATGTGGACTTTTGAACTTCTACTTTGTTGTGCTGCACTACACTATACACAGTAGGCATCAGACAGGTTGTTTGAGAAAGTTAAGAGTAAATACGTATCCTCAAATGCTACCTAAACTTCTGCAACTGGTTCTATAAGCTGGGATCTGCAATGAACACGTATGATGACCATCCCACCATCAGTCATATGTGCTACTGAACCTGGCTTCCCACCTCAAAGTTGCATTCATGTACTTTGAATCCTGAGTAGTAGCCTAGGTACTGACAATTTGTGACTCAGAAAACAGAGTATTCCCTGCTCTCCTAGATCATTCCTATCAAAATAAGACTGTAACTATACAGTGACCAAGAGGCTTATGCCCAGCATGTTGATGATTTTTTGTTGCTTCCCATCCGAGAAACAAAACTGTTTCTGAACAAATTGGCATCTCTAGGGTGACTTTGTTCTAAACGCTAATAGAGTGAAATATTGTCAAGAACCAAAAATCTTTGGAATAAAATTCTGCAAAAAAAAAAAGGAGGGAAAGGAAGGGAAAGGGAAAAGGGAAAGGAAAAGGAAAAGAGAAAGAGAAAGGGAAAAGGAGAGGGAAAAATAAGACTACATACACCACAGAGTCTCTGAATCACAAAGCATCTACAGGATGGCCAAAAGTAGGTTTACAGTTGTGAGTATGGGAAACAGTTTATTCTTGTATTATTATTTAATTATTGTATTGTTTTCCATATAATACAATAAGTACTATACATGCACTTTTTCTTCATCCTGTATTTATGATTTAAAATAGTAAATAAAAGCATTTTTGTTTGCTTTGGTTTTTGTTTAGTAGGTGGTTCTCGCTACTACCTTGGGATAAAATAATTATATTATCTTAACACTTTTAATACCCAGAAAACACATTAAAAAATACTAAAATTCCAAAAGAGAAGGGCTGGATATGAGTGCCTGCCCTGGGCCTGGGGCTCCAGCCTATCCATGTGTTATTCATTGGTTCTTTGATCCATTCAGCAAATATTAAAGGCCTATGTGCAGCAGTTACTGATGGAGGTGCAGGAGTAACCACTGCCCAAGAAAGACAGGGTTCCCAGACTCAGGCTTACACTGTGGTAGGGAGAAAAAGACAGTCAACAAACAAATCAACAAGTCTGAGAGAAGTGGGTGCTGTGCAGAAAATTAAAATGAGGTGATAGAATAGAAATGGGAAATATTAGGTAAGTGGTGAAGGGAAGAAACTCTAAAGAAGTGACATCTAAGTGGACTCCTGAATGACAGAAAAAAGCCAGCTGGGTAAAGATGGGCACACAGGTGGGAAAAAGTGGACCTGTTTAAACAAGCAAGACAAGGCACTGGATAACAAACTAGAAAGAGTTAAGAGGGCAGCAAGATGGCAGGTGTCAGGCCACAGAGTGCTTTATACGCCAATGTAACAGGTTTGGGTTTAATGTATGAGCTCATGGAAAACCAAAAGAACAGACTAACAGAGTGATCGAATTTCTATTTTTAAGACCAGTCTGGCTGCTCTGTGGAAAATGAACTGTAAGCCCTGACTGGTGGCTCAGTGGGTGGGTACCAGCCTGTGAACCCAAGAGTCGCCAGTCTGATTCCCAGTCAGGGCACATAACCAGGTTGCAAGCCAAGTCTCCAGCCAGGTCTGTAGCTGGAGGCAGGTGAAAGGCAACCATACATTGATGATTCTCTCCCTTTCTTCCTTCCTCCCTGCCCTTCTCTCTAAAAAATAATTAATTTTTAAAAATCTTAAAAAAAAAGGAAAGAAAGAAAATGAACTGTAGATGCTGGGTGTAGGACTGAGGTGCTAACGAAAAACTAAGGGATGAGCATGGCAGTGAGGGTGGGCTGTGAGGGTGCGCCAATTCCAGGCCCACAGCCACTACATCTAATCATATGGCCAACACTACCCATCTTGCCTCTAACTCACTAAGGATCACGGCAGAACTGAGGAAATTCCTTTAACACACTGCTTGAACCTGGTTGGTTTAACAATTTATGCAGGTGTACAAACACCCACTTCCTGTCATAACTGGTGGGGACCTGGTTGTGAGGTTTTCTGGGGCGGGCAGGTTAACTTGGCAATAGAGTTGGGTCCTCATGAATATGTGTAGCAGTTGACAAAGTTTTCAAAGACAAGTGGTGAGATTTGGGGAGGCAGGGCTTTTAAAGTTTTCTAAAGCAATGCCTACTTCTACATTTGCTTATTTATATGTGATAGCATTAGTGTACTGAGGCTGCTATAGCAAAATACCACAGACTGGATGTCTTAAAACATCAGAAATTCATTTTCTCACAGTTCTGTAGGCTTTAAGTCCCTGATCAAGGTTCTGCCTGATTTGGCTTCTGGTGGGCCCTCTCAACATGTCCTCACATGCCCTTCCCCGAGTATGCACACAGAGAGCACTCTCCTGTCTCCTCCTTTTATTAGAACATCAACCCCAAAGGATTATGGATCCACTCTTACGACCTCAAGTAACCTTTATTAGCACCATATAGAGCTTATCTCCAATAGTTACATTGGGAATTTGGGCTTCTTGAATATACTAACTTTGGTGGTACATGATGCTGTCCATAACAATGTTATTGTCATGTAAATTCCTATTTGTGTAGGAGTACATATAAATGTTCAATTTATTTGAAACATACTTGTTACCATTATGTTCCAAGCAGTCACTTAGTACATGAAGGTAAGTCTAGATCTTAAAAGAGTTCAGAGTCTAGTGGGGGAGATAAACAACTATAATAAAACGTGGAATCCTAACACAAGAGGCATAGGTGAATGCAAAGAATTTTATTAGGGAAAAAAAAAATCAGGGAACCTGTGGGAGAAACGCTGACATTTATGCTAATTTCACAGGAGTGGGAATTTAGCAGTGAGGCAGACAAGAAAGTCCGGCCCTACCTTAAAACTCAACCTCTTTGAAAATGGTCTTACTATGACTACCCCAGCCTGAAAGTATATATCCTTTTACTGAGTTTCAAGAATAATTGGTTTGCACAGTTCACTTGGCCATTAACAAAGTAGTGCTCTGAGATTTGGCTTCTACTACTATCCTGAACTACTGTTTAAGCCTCTTGTTACCAACAACTTTCAATGAGACCCTGCCTTGTTTTCCCACTAGAATGTAGGTTTCTTCAAGGTAAGAATCGAATAGGGCCCTGACTGGTGTGGCTCAATGGACTGAGTGCCAGCCTGTGAACCACAAGGTTGCTGGTTTAGTTCCCAGCCAAGACACATGCCTGGTTTGCAGGGGCCAGGTCCCCAGTTGGAGATGCAAAACAGGCAACTACACATCAATTTTTTTTTTGGCCTCTTTTCCCATCTTTCTAAACATAAATAAGCTTTTCAAAAAAATAATTTATTAAAAAAAAAAAAAGAATCAGATATAATGAATCCTTCAACAGAGCAGGAGCTCATGAAATAAATGTTGCTTTGAGGTTGAGACTAAAGAGCATAGAAAAGAGAGCTTAGATATAAGAATTAGCTTTTTCATATTTTATATATTTTATTGATTATGCTGTTACAATTATCCCAAATTCTTTTCCCTTTGCTCCCTTCCACCCAAGCCCCCCATTTTCTCCTGCAGTCCCACCTCCTCTTAGTTCATGTCCATGGGTTGTGCATGTAAATTCTCTGATTTCACTTTTTCCCCTTTATTCTTCTCTTCCCCTGGTCTATCTTGTTCCCACCAAGTATGTTTCCTAATCCCTGCATCATTTCCCCATTTCACCCTCTTCTCCTCCCCCCAGTTGATAACCCTCCCAATGATCACCATACCTATTCTGATTGTTTGCTTGGCTTGTTTTTGTTTCCCTTTTTATTTTTTAGGTACTGTTGTTGATAGTTGTGTTTGTTGTCTGAATTAGGAGCTTTATAATCAAGTTCTGACTCCTCACTAACAAAGAGAATATTAGTGATTAATTTCCCTAGGTCTCACTTTTTTTCCTATCAAAAAACAGAGTTGATTAGGTTATCAATAGTTCTTACAGCTCTAACCTCCATGAACGTACTAGTTCAATCTCTCATTCAACAACCCATCTAATTAGATCTTACAGGTTTCTATCCATTGTATTTCTTTTGAAAAAATAGTAAATTTCTTCGCTTAAAATTGCAACATATAGCTTTTTTTCACGAAGATGGCGCCGAAAGCGAAGAAGGAAGCCCCTGCCTCTCCCAAAGCCGAAGCTAAGGCAAAGGCTTTGAAGGCAAAGAAAGCAGTGCTAAAAGGCGTCCACAGCCACACAAAAAAGAAGATCCGCACGTCACCCACCTTCCGGAGACCTAAGACACTGCGGCTTCGGAGGCAACCTAAATATCCTCGGAAGAGCGCCCCCCGGAGAAACAAGCTTGATCACTATGCTATCATCAAGTTCCCCCTGACTACTGAGTCAGCCATGAAGAAGATAGAAGACAACAATACACTTGTGTTCATTGTGGATGTCAAGGCCAACAAACACCAGATCAAGCAGGCTGTGAAGAAGCTCTATGACATTGATG
>PVIW01006071.1:0-43294 GCA_004026585.1 Noctilio leporinus | reverse complement strand
CAGAGAAGAAGGCATACGTTCGACTGGCTCCAGACTACGATGCTTTGGATGTTGCCAACAAAATTGGGATCATCTAAACTGAGTCCAGCTGGCTAATTCTAAATATAAAAATTTTATACTGTTAAAAAAAAAAAATTGCAATATATATATGGTTGCAAAGTACTGTTAAATAAATGAGACAGAGCTGTACTATATTAAGTGATACTAGTTCATCATTACATAGGATTTAAAATCCATCACTGCAAAGCAATAGTCTGTTTGTGATCCGGATTTCTCTGTATACAGCAGGGTTTGTAGTATATTTTTAAAGTATGCTTATTCTAGAAGTTAATGATTTCAACTGTTGTGTTCAACAGTATATGACCAAATCATGTTCATAAAAAAAACTGTGAGGTAGGATGGATAGCAAACCAAGGTAGGGAGGAGGGGGAGGTAGACATGTCTCACCCACTATCTCACCAGGTGAGCCTGGCCCGTTAATGCCACCAGATGTCAGAGCATCACAAGAAACATGTGCTAACATAGGAGGAAGACAGTCCTTGAAATTTCATGTATCTACATCACTCTCTGCATAAGAAAGCCTTTGAAGCTGTGCTTTCACTCCAAATTGGGGAAGGGCCCACAGTGCCCAAAGGAAGAAGCCCAATTAACACCTCTGAGTATTCACACCATGCCCCCAAAGCCGGCACCACCTTTACCTGCCAGTCAATATGTAACTTCTTCACCCCATTGGCCAACTGTATAATCCATATAATTCGAAGAACAAAGGATTCACTCTTAGCCATCTGGCCTCAGGTCATCCCAGCTGGTGCTTTTGCCACCCCAGCCCTCGTCACCCTTGCTCTTGTCTTTCTCCCCTACCTCAGCAAGGCCCATTCTCTTCCATGAAAACATATCACCAATAAATCCTGCTTGCACACTAATAAACTTGCTGATCTGTAATTCTTTACTTGTGTTGGCAAGAAGAACCGAGTTTATGGAAGTTTCTCTCCTCCCATAACGAAATTAAAGGGGAAATAGTAAACTAGTTATATGAAGACCTGTCAACAAACAATACAACTTTTAAAGGATGTACAGGTTCCTTCTGATTTAATGACTGAATAAGCATACTGCAGGGGAATGTTTGTCCATCCAGGGAACCATGAACGCCTTGTTACCAAACATTGGTGGGGAATGCCACAGAAACACATAAGCTTTCACTGAACACTTGTTTTTAATGGAGTTTATTTCACTCCTACTATTTGCCATGCATGTGTTTTGCACTTGACATGTTATTTCTACTTTACAAATACATAGATGTTCCTAGCATCATTTTCCAAGTAGGAAACTTCCCCAGAGTCACACAGATAGTAAACAGCAGAGCTGGGACTCAAACCAGGGTCTCTGATTGGTTTTTTCAATCTGTGCTCTTTTCACTGTGTTACTGGGTCAAAAGAAGTAAATTGATTGAATGCTGAAATCAGAGGATACCTTATGGTTAAATTTTAGCACTTAATGCCACCAGATCAAAATCACCTCGCCTGCTGCGATTTTTCCTGTCCTCAGAGACACTGAGTTAGATCCAAACTGTGACATACGAGAATTCATAGATAACTGTTAAGTTTTTGAAAATCTGTCAAAAAGGTACACTCACTGATTGTCCACTGAAATCCTAATGGATTTCTAGAGAAGTTGGACTATAAGTTCAGTGATAAATGGGTTTTCTTTTCAGGAAACTCTGGTTTGATCTCATAAGTAAGTAAAAATATCTTTAAATGCATTTACAAGTTATCTATGAAGTTAAGTGGAACCATACATTTAACATGAAACCTTCTGAGTGGAGAAGTCCTTGGACATGCTGAGCTGGCTGTGGGAGGGAAGGCAGGAAAGGAGGTAGCTGTGGTGACATTCACTGCCAGTTTCTGTGGGCAGGCACCAGCAATTGGTTTCAAAAACACTTATTCAAAGGCTAGGACAGAGTTTCTCTACAGGTTCCTTAAGACTGGATTCATTAATCTCTCCCAGCTTTCACTTATAATTTTCATCCTTCCCTTCAAAATAATTTTTTTACTCACACTGTAAAACACCTTCTGTAGTTGACCACCTTCTCACACATTTGAGAGCAGGACATCACTTCTCAGACAAAGTTGTTCATTCAAGTACATACACATAGGGATTCCCTAAATCTCATCCTAATGTAGTCATGCAATCAACCATTTTCTATGTCATCAATCAACACATTATTACTTTTTTGATACTTTTGCCTGCATGGTAGTTTTAGAGCAGAAAGTACACCCAGGCAGAGTGCCTATACTACATATACTTACTTGCCTTTTTTAAGGTCATTGTGAACGTAACTGCATTTTAAAATTTATTGCACAACTAATAACATAATTTGTATAACAAAAAAAAAGAAGAATCAGCCACGTCTCAGTCATCATGAAGAAAATTTGTGATTTAATACTACATTGTAGATGTTCCTTTGAAGGAGCATCTTTTGGCTTGAAGGTCTCTTTTCCATAATGTCATCATTATCCTTCCTGCCACCCCCTTGCCTTTCCTCAATTTCCTGGAGGGTTTTTAAAAGGAAACTCCATCTAATCCTGTTTTAGCTGGGAAACCAAATAATCCTGTTCAAAAACACATGTTAATGAAGGTTGATAAAGCTCTTTTGGGGTGCCAGAAACACTGTTTTTCAATTTTAGTAAGCCCTTGAGGTCATTGGGGATGTGCTGAAGGTTGGTTTCTGGGCTTTATCCCCAAATACTCTGATTCTTTACATTTGAGTGAGATTAACGGATTACACACTGAGCAGAAATGTAAGAAGACACCAGGTTTTCACACAGGGGTTTTGTAGCCAATGTTTTCAGAACTCCATGTTATCTACAAGTTTTCTGCTGTGTTCTGGAGAGCTGTCATAGGAATCTTATCCTAGACAAATAAGTAAAGCTTCTCTTACAAATTTTGCTATGACATCAGTCTTGCAGGCTAGGATATATACCACAAATGTGGAAAGAACATTAGACAAATGATTAAGAAGCCCTGACCTTATTTCATAGCAAAAGAAACTATCCAGAATTTTTCTTTTCCACCATCTCAAAAGGTGGCGTGTAACTTTCCCATAGTATCAAGTTGCAGGTCTAGGTACACATAGTCTAGGTGATAATTCACGTAGATTCAAACTACTTTCTTCAAAGCCAACTTTTCCAAACAATGCATCATCTACATTTGAAGTGGCAGGTGAAATTCTACCACTATTCTCAAAAAAAAAAAAAAAAGGACAAGGAGGTGTACAATGCTGGACAAAAGAGATGGAAAAAGTATTGACAGTACAAGCAATCTATAGTGCCCCTGGGGTAGGATGAATTGTTGGAAGAGTTTTCTCACACATGAAAATGCAATGACATTGGGGGGAGGGGGGAGGCAGAGGCAAAGAAGGGGAGCAGCTTAGACAAGAACCTAGTATAAAGGAACCATGGACATGGACAACAGGTGGGATTGACTTTGGGGGGAAAGGGTGGGGGGTGGACAGAGGGGAGAAAAAGGGGGATGGATGTAATACAACAGCAATAAAATTAAAAGAAAAAAAAAAGAAACTGAAAAATAAAGGATTACTGTTTTGTTGCCGCCTATTAAAAAAAAAAGAAAGAAAGAAAATGCAATGACAAGCACAACACCAATTATATTTCATTATTTTTGGACCAAGGTATTGGAATACCTGAAAAGAAGCCATCGTTTGTAAATATGCATAATCCCCATTTCCCACTAATGAACAAATCAGTGATATAAACCTGTACTTAAAAATAAAATTAAAATTTTAAATCAGATTAGTGGAAAGCTAGCCCTAATCCTAGAAAAGATATGTCTCTAAGAAAAAATGAGACCAGAAAAACAAAAAAAAAAGAAAGAAAGAAAGGAAGGAAGGAAGGAAGGAAGTTCCTTTATGCAATCCTGTGCAAGCAGGATTTATTGGTGATATGTTCCTGGTAGTTACTTTATAAATTTAATCATTTGGAGAAATACAGGGTAGGATAAAAGTAGGTTTCACAGTTGTGAATACACAAAACAGAGTTTATCTGTATATTATTATTTATTATTGTATTACTTTCTATACCAACAACTATAAATCTGTTTTTGTGTGTTTAAGAATTAATAAATAACCTAAGTTAGATACACCTGAGAATCAATTTAGAGCCCCTAATGCACATGAAGTTTTCCTACTGAGGTGACAAGATACCAGAGGACAAAGAACTTAAAATTTTGGGGAAAATTTCTGATTTGTTTCAGGAGGTTCAGGGACTATATTTAATCCCATAGAAAAGTGGGTAAATTGATGCAACAGAGACTGTACTGAGTCCCTGGATGATCCTGATTGCACTCAAGGAGTACTGCATTTGGAAGAAGAGGGGAAATAAAGTCACAATACTGAAAGATTCACAAATTGTCGATGGCATGAACAATGCTTTATAACTACCCCAGGGTGGCTCATTTTCAGGAAGTGACTGCTCACAGTGAAGGCATGAGATCTCTAGGATTTTGAAGAGGTGTCTCAAAATCCCAGAATTATCCCCAAATTTCTGCCTAAATGACAAATTCCAGGCAATGTTGGCATTCTCTGAATTCTGAAACACTAGTTTCTTTCACTAATTTCTGTAAACATAACTGAGAGGGCCAATACTAGAAGCCTAGAGTCAGAGTTGTTAAGGTGTGCATTTTCAAGAATACTAGTGTTTTTGTTGACTTATCAGAACCAATCTCTGGACCAGGATCTCTGTACTTTTATCATTTAAAATTAAATTGCTGTTAAAATTCCTTTTAAAATACTTAAAAAATTAATAAATATTAAATTTTTTCCTAACAAGCTATTTTAACTATGACGAATATAAGAAAAACATCTCATATGCTATCTACAGATGAAAGAAATTTTGAATGTGACCCATGTCTGAATAAAACAAAAAACCACAATAGGTTCCCATCCTAAAATCATTCAGGAAGAGGAGATTCTGAAAAGGGGAGAGGGAGAGCCTTGAAGGAAACTCAACTAAAACTTCAACATTATCTGTATTTTTAGGAGGAATCAATAATCCTATTTCATTCAATCTAGGTGAGATCTTAGATGAAAGATTCCCCCCACGTGATTATCTTGATGATGATACTTGTGTTAAATTTTGTTGTTAATACCAAGTGCTATTTTCCCAGCTGTGAAGTCTGGCTAGCAGCTGTCTCAGCACACCATGCCAATGCTGTATCAGGACAGAAAGATAGCTGCCTTGTCTGTCCTGATAGATGAAAGGAGTGTGCAACAGGCCTAGAAAAATCTCTGGTGCTGGTGGAGCTGGCAGTGCTTGTGAAGGCAGCTGCTTGCCTGTCACACTGCTGTAGAGTGTACTAGTTGACAACAGTGACAAGAGATGGAGGAAAAATGAACACAACTAATTTTTACTATAATACATTCCACTTCCAAATAGTTTTTTCCATGGGCTCTTACATTGTTTTTGATCATTTTAGTTTTAGATTCCTCAGCATTCTATACACAGAAACAAAACCTTACAACTATATAAACATTCCTTATATCTACCTTAATTTTAATAAACTAATAATCTTTTAAATAGTTGTATCTATATATTTTGAAGATCAGACCCTTGTCTGAGGTATCACTGGCAATTATGTTTTCCCATACAATGGAACTTCCTTTTGATCCAGCAATTCCACTACTTGGACTATACCCAAAGAATCCTGAAACACCAATTCATAAGAACCTATGTACACCTATGTTCATAGCGGCACTATTTACAATTGCCAAGTGCTGGAAACAGCCTAAGTGCCCATCAGTGGATCATTGGATCAAAAAACTCTGGTACATTTACACCATGGAATTCTATATAGCAGAAAGAAAGAAGGAACTTGTACCCTTTGCAACAACATGGATGGAACTGGAGAGTATTATGCTTAGTGAAATAAGCCAGTCGGTGAAGGACAAATATCATATGATCTCACCCATTACAGGACAATAATGAGCAAAACTAACAACAAGCAAAACAGAACCAAATATATGAATACAATGAATAGGCCTTCAGTGGTCAGGGGGAAAAGGGGTTGGGGGGAGGGGGGAGGCAGAGGCAAAAAAGGGGAGCAGCTTAGACAAGAACCTAGTATAAAGGAAACATGGACATGGATAACAGGTGGGATTGACTTTGGGGGGAATGGGTGGGTGGGGAGGGGGACAGAGGGGAGCAAAAAGGGGATGGATGTAATACAACCACAATTAAATTTAAAAAAAATTAAAATAAATATTTGTGTCTAAAACTTTAAGAGCTACAAACAACTGATTTTTTAAAGATTTTTTTTTTTCATTATTTTTAGAAAGAGGGGAAGGGAGGGAGGAAGAAAGGGAGACAGACATCAATGTATGGTTGCCTTTCACTTGCCTCCAGCTACAGACCTGGCTGGAGACCTGGCTTGCAACCTGGCTATGTGCTCTGGCTGGGAATCCAACCAGTGACCTTTGGGTTCCCAGGCCGAAGCCAATCCACTGAGCCACCAGTCAGGGCTAAACAACTGATTTTTTAACATTAGAATTATAAAGCTTCAAAATAATCAAAGAATCATACCAGGCAGGGTACACTGAATTTGAGGTGACAATTTGATAGGAACTAATATTTATACAAGATAGAACCAGTTTTACCCTGACCTGGTGGTGGCTCAGTTGGTTGGCCCATTGTCCTGAATACCAAAAGGTTGTGGGTTTGATCCCAGATTGTTTCTCCCTTCCTCCCTCTCTCCCCCCTTCCCCTCCCTCTCTCTTTCCTTCCTCCTACCACCCCTTCCCACCTTCCACTCTCTAACACTAATAAACATTTCCTCAGGTGGAGAATATTTTTTTTAAGTTAAAAAAAAAAGTTTAGGTAGAATTTATAAGCAGAACCAGTATTTGTATTTCTTTGAGGAAATGTTTTTACTTTACTTAAAAATACTCACTATTCTTTTTGTTTTTAATCCTGACCTGAGGATTGTTTTTTTTTTGTTTTTTGTTTTTTTAAATTAACTTGAGAGAGAGAGAGAGAGAGAGAGGAAGGGAAGGAGATAGGAGGGGGGAGGAAGTAAGAGAGGAGAGGGATTGATTGGTATGCCTCAGTTGGGGATTGAACTGCAACCTGGGTATGTACCCTGACTGGGGATCAAACCTGCAACTTTTGGGGCATGAGACAACGCTCCAACTGACTGAGCCACCTGGCCAGGGCAATACTGACTATTCTTGATCATGATGTCTGAAATATACTACTTTGGAGTACTTAAAATATATACATTTTGGGGTGGTCAACTGGAGTAACAATAAAAATCCGTATTTTAGAGGTGGCTACTATAAATGCCTTATTACCTGTATTTCAGTGGACAACTGATCTTTTGCTAATCATCATACTGAACGTCAGAAAAGTTTCACTGAGCTATAACTAGCATGATATTACTGGGGTCCCATTTGTGAAATAAAAAGCATTAAGAAATATGGGCCAACTGACTAAACAGTATGTTAATAACCCAGCTCATGCTTTTCTGACCAAAGCCTAGGAACTCATTGTGGCATGGATGTTTTTTCCCTTATGGATGACTCCCTCCTTTCAATTAAAACACTCCTCTAGCCAGCCTGAAAGGTGGAGGAGTTTGCCTGCCTGTTGCTGGCTATGAAAGAAGGTACACTTCTCCCTTAAGGGACCACTTTCTGCAAGGTGTTGGTCAGAGCCTCTCTGAGGACTGAGAGATGCGATTTCTTCAAGTTTCCAGAACTGTCTTGGGCCTACTTGTGAAAATTTAGTTAAATCTCTGTATGTATGGATCTTCATGTGCAGCAGAATTGGGTCTGATATTTACTACTACTACAACCTGATAACGAGGTTGTAAATAACTAGCTAGTCCTTACTTCAAATTTCTCTGGACAGCCTACCATTATCTACCAAAAGGAGCCTAGAGTAGTACATGAACACAATGGCTCAGGTAAGTGTAGCACAGCAGTTATATATGTATACTTAAGAATAATTCCATTTAAAGCCACAATCTTTTCAAATTCAAGATTTCAAATTAATATACTCATATGACTATTACCATCAAGGGGAGTTTATTAATATAGTTGATTGATTTGCATAGGAAAATAATTGCCTTTATAACAAAATCTGTAAAACATGTTAAGTTCTAATGGGGCCAGTATGTGATTTTGGAAAGTCCTAGCATCCTGGTCACAAGGAAGGACTTTCATAAATTGGTTATAGTTTACTATAGAAAAATACACTCATAGAGAACTACAAGGGTGCTGAAAAGCAGTATATTAATAAATACAATTTTGTATTTTTCTAAAATTTCTGGGTGAGAGAACTGAGAAGATAAACAGCCCTGAGATAAACCTAAGTATGTACAGGAAACTTGGAAGATGATAGAGAAAGCAGTTAAATTTAATTCATGGAAAAAAAAAAGAAGAGCTCTTCAATAAATTTCACTGGGAAAACTGGCTGTCCACCTAGGGGGAAAAAATGAGATCTCTGTATCAAGCCATATATGCTATATAATGGGTACAGGGTTCCTTCTAAGCTCATGAATATGTTCTGGGGCTAGACAGTAGTGAGGTTGCATAACACTGTGAATATACTAAATGCCACTACATTTTGCACCATGAAATAGTTAAAATGGTAAATTTTGTTATGTGTATTTTATCACAATTAAAAATAATTTTCAACCCCTGGTTGGTGGCACAGTGGATAAGGTGCTGGCTTGCGAACCCAAAGGTTGCTGGTTCAATTCCCAGCCAGGGCACATAACCAGGTAGTAATCCGGGTCTCCAGCCAGGTCCAGTAGCTAGAGGCAGGTGAAAGGCAACCATATATGGAAGTCTCTCTACCTCTTTCCCTTCCCCTCCCTCTAAAAAGTAAAAATCATGGAAAACTTTATTAAAAAAATAATTTTCAGATATATTATAGGAACTAAATGTGAAAAATCAGCTTTGAATGTATTATATAAAAAGAGGGGAAGTATCTTTTGACCTCAGGGTAGGAAAGGCTTTTGCAGATAAGACACATAGTACCACTACTCCAGTTACGTACTAAAACTATCCTAAAACTCAGCAGTAGCTTCAAACAACAAAAACCGCTGATTTTGCTCAAGTATCTGCAATTTGGGCAGTACCCAGCAGGAACAGCCCATCTCTGCTCCCACTGTCTGGGGCCCCGGACTGAGGACTGGAGGATCCACCTCTGAGATGGCTCACTCGTATGATGGAAAGTCAGCACTGGCTGATAGTTGTGATCCATATCCCTTCAGGATTGTGCTTCCTCACAGGATGGTGGCTACATTATAAAAGCATCCCAAAGGATAGGAAGTGGAGGCTTCCAGTTTCGTAAAGTCTGGGGCCCCAAACCTGGTACAATGTCACCTTTGCTATAGTTTATTGTTGAGAGGATCATAAAGGCCAGACTCAGAGGGAGATATAGACACCCTTGATGGGAGGAAGGTCAAAGGATTTGAAGGCTGTATTTGAAAGCTATAATAGCAACTCATAAATGAAAAGATAGGCACAAAACCTTTGCATAACAAAAGCCACCATGAGAAAGGTGAAACATGACATACATAGTTTGTACAGTTCACTTGTAACAGATGTAAGAAAAAATTAATATCCAGAGAATAATAAATCAGTAAAAAAACATAAATAATTAAATAGAAAGATGAATGAAAAGTATGAACAGTCAATTTATGGGATAGCAAACCTATAACTGGCCAGTAGACATATGAAAAAGATGTTCAACATCACTTTATAATAACTAGAAAAAAAGCAAACCAAAATATCTCTTTAGACTGCTAGAATAAGTCTTTAAAAATCCTCAACATTTGGTGAATATGTGAGAAAATGTAAATGCCATGAATTGAGTGTAAAATGAAACAATGTTAGACAGCAATTGGGCAGTACTGAATGGAATTGAAAATGTATACATAGCTCAATCCAAAAATTAAGTTTCCAGTTAACATAAGGAAACAAATGCATTTGTCCCTAGAGACATGTTCATAATAGTCAAAAACCAGAAACCACAAGTTTCATCAAGAGGGAAAAGTACAAATGGTAATTAAGGTGTATTCATAAAGTAAAATCTATATATCAGTTAAAGTGAATGAATTGAGTGAAGACCTCAATGTAGATTCCAGCATAGATGTAAAAACATAATGTTGAGTCAAAATGTTATAAACTGATACAAAATCAAACATTCAAAAAATAACATTTAAAATTTTAAATACATACAAAAGATTATCATATATTCTTTACAGCTATGTACACACATTATCATAAAAATATAAGAAGTTGAAGTATAAGTCTACATGTTCAAGATGGTAACTGCCTCTGGAGAGGAGGGTTAATGGTTCAGTTGAGTTTAATGAAGTAACTATACCAGAGAAAACTGGCTCTTTACCAAAGCTTTGCATGTCCTCTTCATAGTTGTTCCTGGAAACTGCAGGATTGTATTACCCAGCACCTTTATACCCTGATCAAGGTGGGGAGGGGGAGGGGGAAGGTCACATGACTTTTCTAATGTGAGCAGAATTAGGCTAGTCACATGAAAAATATCAAGGAATTTAAGCAGTGGGAGTGCCTTCCACAGTCTCTTTCCATCTCCATCAGCTTCACACACATAAGTGTGTGACCCCAGAAACCATGTGCTGTGTTGCATTTGGTGGAACCATAAAATGGAGGGGTCTTTTCTCTGTCTCTCTTCTTTTTTTTTCTTTCTTTTTAAAATTACAATATAATTGACATACAACATTAGTTTCTTTCAGGTGTTGCAACATAGCAAATCTACATTTATGTATCTTTTTTTTAAATTTTATTGTTGTATTACATCCATCCCCTTTTTGCTGCCCTCTGTCCTCTTCCCATTTATGTATCTTATGATGTGATTACAATGATAAGTCTATTAATCATAAAGGTTGGGTCTCTCTATTGCCACAAGCAATGCCAGCCACCAACCAGAAAAAGTCATACTGTAGTATTACAGGAGTAAAAAATAGGTCAGCCAATAGAATTTCTGTTTCGTTTTGTTTTTCCACCTATCTTCAGCCAACTACACAAAAAGGGGCTTCAATTTTTTAAACCTATTCATTTGTTTCTTTGATAAAAAAAAGTCTTTTGTAAAATCACCACCACCACCATAATGTCAGTATTTGTTAGTTCTAGGTGATGGACATTCAGGTAGCTGTTATACTGTTTCCTGATAGTTTTTACAAGTTAAAAATAGGTTTTATTTCAAAAGTTTAACATAGTTGGCCATTCCTCTAATATTTGACAGGAATGCTACATTTTCACCACAGCTTACATTTCCATTGTGGCATCCTCTTAAAATTTACGCTCTCTTCATCTGTGACCACTCCTGTTTTCTCCAGAGTGTAATTGCTGCTTTCACATCAAGAATTCGGCTCAGACCCAAGAGCAGCTCCAGACTTTCCTCCCTCACCTCCATGGGTATCTGAATAAATGTAAAACCTCATTAAGTGTTAAAATAAGTGATTTTAAAATTTTCAAAACTACAAGCCCGAGGGGAGCAAAAAAGGGATGGATGTAATACAACAACAAAATTAAAAAAACAAAACAAAACTACAAGCCCCTGGCTGGTAGCACAGCAGATAAGGTGCTGGCCTGCGAACCCAAAGGTCGCCGGTTTGATTCCCCAGCCAGAGCCCATAACAAGGTTACTAGCCAGGTCTTTGGCCAGGTCTGCAGCTGGAGGCAGGTGAAAGACAACCATACATTGATGCCTCCCTCCCTCTCTGCCTCTCTCCCTTCCCCTCCCTCTAAAAATAATAAATAAAATCTTAAAAAAAAAAAAAAGTAAAGCTTTATTATTAAAATAAAAGAGATCTGGGTGGTCTAAAAAGGTGTGAGAGAATAACGGAAAACAGCAAATAACTTGGTGCATATTTAAAGAAAAATAGCTAACACTTACTGAGTATGTACCAAGTACTGTCACGAGTCAATATTCTTCATATTAACTCATTCAGTCCTTAAAACAATGCTGTAAGATATATACGGTAAGCCTCATTTTACATTTAAAGTGACAGAGTGTTGAGAAATATTCCTAAAACTAAAAAAGCTTATTTGTCTTAGGGACCAAAAAATGTCTAAAGCAATTTAAAGAACAAATTTTGCTTCTTCAAAGCACTTAAGATAGAAATCTAAAAACCCTTCTTGATCCCAATGTTCCATTTTAAAGACCAATTCCATTGTTTACTATTTTCTAAATATTCATGAAGTCATTCTTTGCTTTACATCCCAATACCACTACCCAAAGTTAAATCATCAAAATAGCACATCTTGACTACAGCAATTATTTGTGACCTTTCCTCTGGATCATTTAACTTCCTTCAACCTCAAGACTGTCAACTCTATGTGCTGCTTGAGTAGTATGTAGAAAGTAAACCCCCACAGGATCTAACCATATCATATCCCTTTATTTTCCAGACTTGTTTTGAGGATTAAACCTATTTATATAATTGAGCAGAATGTTAGTCACATTGTAGAAACTTAGGAAATATTAGTAATAACTTTGAAAAGCAAGATTTACCAACCTTATTTTACAAAAGAGCTCAGCAGTTTCAGAGAAGTAAAATCACTTAATTGAAATACCTTACTTAGTAAGTGGCTGAACCAAGGTTTGTATGGCTCTAGCCCCAGCGGATGCTGAAAAGTCTGAGTCAGTCACAGTGGTTTCTCTCTGGCAATGCTGCTTTCTAGTTTGGCATGGGATGATATTCTGGCCAATGACACATGGAGGAATATCTGCAGGGAAACTTAAGAAAAGCTTTCTGACTCTTAAAAGAGACATAAGAAAGCAATGCCCTTTTCTGCATCTGTAAATGGTTGATTCTGGATGTGACATGTGACACTGGTACCATAAAAGGATAAGGCCTGAGCACACACCTAGATGGAAAGGAAGGCAGGTCTATGTCAAACTCTTTTGTTTTTTTTTTTTTTTAGCTTTGTTTCTTTTATTTTTATTTATTTTTATTTTTTCTTTTTTTTTTTTTCATTGTTGTTGTATGTGTCAAACTCTTATCACAAATGAATGACAACTGTCCTTCCTTTAGAGTCCTTGTTCATTACTTCAACAAAATTTCCTTTTTAAGACCTTAAAGGTGGACTTTCCGTTACTTGAAGTAAAAGCTGACAGGATCTTGACTCACATGATATAATACCTTTGATAGTTTGCAGATTCACAGAACCTATTTTATCAGCTCTGGCAATTAACTGCCATTCTTTGAGATATTCCCAACCTTCCTCTCCTCAAGTAAATTTTATGTATTACCAAGCCCATATTTTCAATCAAATGATTCAAAAACACCCTCTTTCTAAACTTCTTAAAATATTCTCAGTGGTTTCTATGACCAGTCTTCCAAAATCAAGTTCATCATTAATGAGCTGCATACCATATAAATGATATAAATGAAATAGGAACAAACATTTCCACTGGGAGTGGAAATTTCAGCACACTCTACCTGGTAAGATAATGACATGAAGTAGTTTTCATGTACAAGTAGAGATGTACTTCCTATGTAATATTCTGGTATCAAAATCCAAATGAGCTGGATGGAACCCCATCTCCACATGGAAAAATACCCACTACAAAAAGTGCATTGGAAGCTGAGTCCCTGATCTCCCCAGTTGAGCTCTCTACCTCCCTGCAGCAGGGTCCTGAACGTAGGGAAGGGTCCTACCCTCTCAACAGAGCTTGTTACTCCCAAGAGTGGTTTCTCTGGGCCTGAGGGCTGCCTGCTTCTGCAAAGCAAATGATTTATTCCTGGATAATTACAAAGAGAAGACAGGATAGTAACATTTCACAATCAATTAAATTTGTATTAGGTAAAGTATCTAAAACAGGCCAGGGACAAAAATTTTATCTGATTTGGAGAAAAACTATGATACCTTGCAAAAAAACAGTTGAAATACATGATTAAAATTTCTTAGAGATAATTATGGGTAGTAAGAAAATTAAACATTCTTCAAAAGCCATGGGGCTGAAGTCACTATACTAATGTAGCAACTGTCAGGGTGGACAGGGTCCTTGCCATAATCTTGCTCTGACCTCAGACTTAAGCCTGAGAACCAGTCAGAAAGGTGCTCTCACAGTGGAAGATATCAAGCAGCAGCTGTGGTTCCCGGTGGGCTGCAGCCATTATTTTGGCTTTATAGACTATAGTTGCACTCTGGCTTCGTGTTTCATGATGCATGGAAGGTGGGAGAGGGTACACAGTTTCCTCACTGCTGCACAGGACAGTGAGTTTCTAATTCCATCAGCACACTGCTGTCAAGGGCAGGGGCTAGATTCTCTTCACATATGGCAGCTGCATATGTGTGTATTGGCTGTATCTAGTGACACAGTTCTAGAATCTTCTCCCAGGAAGTTAAAAATTAGTAGTCAGCAATCTCATTTATGAAACAAAAATTACTTTTAAAATTTATTTTAGAACACCTGAGAAAAGAAATGAAGCATAAAAGAAGGTTGCGGGAGCAAAGGCAAATCGAATATAAAGCTAGATAGACCTATAAATAAAGAGATAAAGATAGAGATAGATGAAGATTATCAACTTAGAGAAAGAAGCTTAATAAAGACATATTATTGTCGTGATGGTCATTTGTGTGACAGTACTATGCTGGAGGGGAACTCCCCAGCAGGCAACATTTCTAATGGTTTCTCTCCTATTCTTCACATTTGTAATTAGGGGACCGAGATGTAAAAGTCATGGTGAATTCTTTCTGACACAACCATACAAACCCCCAACAATGTTTAACCTTCAGTGGCTCCATAGGCCTCTGCCTTGGTTTAGCTGCTACCTCCCACAAGTGGTCATTTCTCTTATCTCATAGGCACTGCTGCCAATAAAAATATCCCTCTGGCTTTGTTTCTTCTATATTGATTGATATTATATATGCTGTGATAGTTAGTTTTATGTCAACTTGACCAGGTTGTAGGACCCAGTTATTTAATCAAACACTAATCTAGGCATTGCTGTGAAAGCATTTTGTAGACTGAGTTAACACCTACAACCTATAGTTACCCTTAGTGTGAGTGGGCCTCATCTAATGAGTTGAAGATCTTATAAAACAACTGAGATTTCCTAGAGAAGAAATTCTGCCACAAGAACGAAGAATTAATAGAACAATTAAAAAAAAAAAAAAAGGATTCAACTCCTGCCTGAGTTTGCAGACTGCCTGTCTCTGCATATTTTAGACTGGGCAGTCACCACAACTATGTACCTCAATTCCTTAAAATAAGTCATCTGTATCCACTATATCTATACTTCCAACTGGTTTCATTCTTCTGAGAAATTCTGACTGAAACAGATGGAAACATCAACTTTTCTATTTTATGAGTAGAAACCCTAAATCATTCAATCTACATTGGGCATCTTGTCAGGGCTGGGATATTGAGTCCAGGTACTTCAATGGATTCAGGAGCACAAAGACTCCCCAGTCTCATGGGAATTAAGTTTACTAAACTTTGATCAAGATTTGAGTCTCTTGAAACTGACTGACAGCTGGTTTCCCCCTGGCTGGAGATCTATTCTATCTCCTTTGCTACATTTGATTATAATATATAATGCATTAAAAATATATATGTATTTGGATTCATATATATTTCTAATTTTATATATTAAATATTTAATTACATATAAAATATAATTACATATATATGAATATAGGGCAAAGCAAAAGTAGGTTTACATCTGTGAGTATACAAAACAGCTATTCTTGTATTATTATTGTATATTTGTATTACAACTATAACCCTATTTTTACCCCACCCTATATATATAAGCATATAATTTATAATTATATACTTTATATTATACTATAATGTATATTAAAACTGTAATTTTATAGGTTCTAAATACATAAATATATATAAACACAAGTTAAGTTACAAAGAAATAAAAGTATACAATTATAATTTATATCCTAATTATAATTTAAAGTATACTATATAGTTATATATAAATATATACATCTATACTTTGTGCATGTACTTTTCTTTCTTGAAAATACAGTAGGAAGGTAAATTAAAAATCCTTGATTATATCAAAACCTTGGAGATGGGGCCCTCTAGTTAACTGAATTTCTTGGGTTACTGAAAATTTGTCTCCTTTCTTTGCTGAGCACATTTCAAAACAGAAAAGGGGGAGGGGAAGCAAAGAGTAAGGTGTTAATTACACAAAATATAAAAGTTCTAAATATTCCATTAAAAGTCAAGAATTGACGGACTGGATACATAAACAAAGTCCAACTGAATGCTTCTTACCAGAGTCATAGTGGTAATAAATGCAAGATACAGAAAGGTTTAAAGAATAGGCAAAGATACACCATATAAACATGAAAATAATGCTGGTGTAGCCATATTTATAAGAAACAAAGCCGACATCAAAGCATAAAGCATTAGTAGGGGTAAAAAGAAACATTTCATAATGACAGATGGAACTGCACAAGGAAGATAAAAATCATAGGAACCTAGTAATATAGCCTCAAAACATAATATATAATGCATTATATATTATGCACAACAGTGCCTTAAGCACGGGTACGGTGTTACAAACTACTTTTGGAGGGTTAAAGGGACAACACAAGTATGTCTACAAATGAGCACCAGAATCAATATGTGTGGTACAGACACAGCATATGCTATTTCATAGCTGGAACTACAACAGATTTTAAAATGAAATTCTTTCCTGTTTTCACATGTGATTATATGAAACATTAAAGTGTATAGGAATATGTTATTTTAACTCCAGCAAAGAGTACTAAACTAATGACATACTATTGTTAATCTGACTTGAACTATAGCAGTAAATCAGCTCCAAAATACTGTTATCAATTTCTGGTGGTAGCGAATAGCATGTATTAAGTAATGCTTCAAAGGTCACAGGCTGTGAGCTGCTGACCTCTGTTATACAAAGGTTATAAAACATGAAAAAAAAAAAAGAATTTTCATTTCCAGGGGTGTATTCTGCTTATTTTTAAGAGTTATAGGAAAATTGCCTTTTCTAAATAAAAAGCTTTTACTGAGAACAACATTTGAAGTTATATCTTTGTTGTCTATACAGTTTTTTTTTTAATTTTATTGTTGTTGTATTACATCCATCCCCTTTTTGCTCCGAGTTTTTTTTTTTTTTTAAGTTGGATCTCATCCTGAAAGATTAAATAGTACAACTCTAAATAAATGAGACAAGTGGAGATTTCCTTCCATCTGAAATGGAAATAGTTTCCGCTTTGTGAAATAATTTTACCCAGAAAAGTTTTTCAGTAGACAATTTCCAAGCACACTCATAATATGAGTTTTGGGTATAAAAGAAAGATGCTTTAGTCCCAAACCTTAAGTTACAAACCATCTAAATAGCAAACCTATTCCTAGCTAATAAGACAAATAGAAAATATTGAATTAAATCCTTGATCTTTTAGATTTGTACACTTCATAAAACTAGTGTATGTTTTATAAAATAATACATTTATATTTTACTTCAAAGGCTCATAGTCTTATGAGAAATATTAATTTTATCAATAACAATGATAAAATTATTCCTGAAAAAGCACTTAGGCTAAATATTGACTAAAACTTCTCAATACTGCCAAATCTCCCATGGATGTTTCCTAAACCTCAAATCCTGACAACATCCTGTTTTACAGAGACACTGCTTTCCACATGGTGCTGGCTTTTTTCAGTGGCTTAAGCCCTTCCTTGAATGGAGCAGAGCACTTGCAATGAGTCACTACAGAAGTCATATGTCTACAGAAATCATGACTACAGAAGTCGAGCCTGATGACAGGTACTCTGGCCTGCTTTTAGAGACAAATACAATAGGAAAGCTGGATGGGAAAATCCTGGCTGCTTTGTCCCTTGTCTGGACAGCCTCTCACTTTCCCACAACAGGTAGGCACAAGCACAGCCTGCTGCTGAATGCTCCAGATCTTGCCAAAATGCTGAAACTCACTGGCTTCTACAGTTGTCCCATTTTCTACTGATCCTGGCTCTTTGCCAGAGCCTAATTAAGCTGCTGAAAATGCCCATGATTAACCCCCTCTGCACTGCACCCGCCCACAATTATTTGCAAAGTGCTTGGATATGCTTTCACTTTTCTCAAAGGAAAAGATAAGAGCAGACACTGTGCCAATGTACTATTGGGCGAGTGTGGGTTGGTGTGCACAGGGATCCAAAGCCCAGCACTGGCTATCAATACTTACTGGAAGGAAGGAGGGGCTCAGTAGCTAAGGCTGGGATTCAGGAAACCACTCCCAAGTACATATGTGGTTAAGTTTTATTTGTTAGGGTTTGGAGAAAAGGAGGAGAGAATTCCACATTTTAATCATGTTTAATCTTAGGAAAAAAATTTTCCATTAAGGAAAAAAATAAAGCAAGTATTTGGATCACAGTGTCTGCTGTAAATCCTTTTTAACCATATGAACAAAACATTATAGGGCTTTTGAAATTCCCAAAGCAATTGCTGTTCATTAAAAAGAGAAAGCACCCTTTTAAGATGTAGGTGCTTTATCTTTAACAAAATGAAAAGATCAAACATGAAACCTACTTGTAAGCAAAGCAATAGTGTCTCTGGGTCTCCCTAAGATCAACAACAATGAGGATGAATGAGGGGAAGCGGTGATAATGGTCAAAATGGGTGAAAGGAAGCTCTCTGTTGAGGTCAGCCTTCCCTGATTGGAATCTTTACAATCAAGGCCCGTAACTCTGTTTAACTACCATATTCTGAATAAAAAGTTAATTCTGCTCTAATGAGAAGTGAAGATGCACAGTGAGGGGTACAGTGAGTGGCCTGAGCCCAATTTGATAATCAAAGATCTATTTGAAGGTAAGTTAAGAATATCTAAATTGGATTCAGGACAAAATACAGGAAACAGTTAGTATAATTATTTTCTCTTTTTGACAACAGTATCCCACATGGAATTAACTAATCTTTTCTCAATTCACATTCTCTAGCAACACACATCTATTACAGATGTTCTTGTCAACAATGAAGAGATTTTAAAATGGAACAAAGTGACGGAAGTCACTGTGCAGCTATCCAGTGCCAAATCAAATTCCCATTTCATCCCACTTCCCAATTCTTCTTGTGTTTCCATTTCTTGTACTTATAATTCCTATTACTTCAGAGGGAAATATTACAAAGTTGACTGCTTTTCCTAATGACTATGGTGGATACACAGGAGTAGTCCTGTCTGGGGAAGACAGACATTTCACACCTATATAACACCAGAATATGGCCAAAACAAAAGAGTGATTTAATTAATTGCTGGCCAGCAGCCATGTTCCTTCCAAATCAAGGCTTCCACAAGCTGGCATATGGTTTATTATTTCTTGCAAATATAAAAAGACTTTTGAAGTGATTCCACTTAGTATCTGTAACTGCAGCACTAAAAAAATATGGAATATATGCAGATTTGTAAAAAAGATTTCATTATAAGAATTTGAAAAGTTTTCATTTGTGAGGGTTAAGAGTGCATACATGCATTTTAGTCAATACTTTAATTCCACATAGTGTTCCAGCTAACTTTATTGAGGAACAGTAACAGGACAGGTATTATTTTTAAAGTAGAAAGAATTATTGGCTCACAGGTAGAAAATATTTAGTCTTTTTCTTTTTTGGTATATACTACTTATATTTAATCACTATGCCAGTTTTTCAAAATTATGGTTGTGCTGAGGATGGTTATGAAAAAAAGGAAGACATTTACTCTGTGTTCCCTGAGGGTAAGAGTAATTTATTACTCATCATTGCATCTCCAGTACTTGGGATGCAAAGGTAATGACAAATTGCCATCTTGTGTTGAACTATCATGAGCTCAAAGGGCCCAGTGCAGCCAGACAGCA
Organism: Noctilio leporinus; assembly: GCA_004026585.1. NCBI lineage: Eukaryota > Metazoa > Chordata > Mammalia > Chiroptera > Noctilionidae > Noctilio > Noctilio leporinus. The sequence continues at coordinate 23,420 of PVIW01006071.1, read as the reverse complement.
CTCTATGGTATGCACAGCAGAAAGGCATGTCCTGAGCCAGGTGTACAGGACTCTAGCATACTCTAGGCACTCAGGTATCCCAAGTGCTTTCTCATCGTGGTGCCAGTAGATTTGTACTTAGAGAAACATTGCATGAAACCATTCAGGACACAAGTGTCAAAACCTAAAAAGAGATACCTTGAAGTTATAGGTCTTAAAAGTATTCCTTGTGTTGTTCCACTTCTGACATGATTCTCAACAGTACCTGTGACAGTGTGAATAAGAAACTAACAGATGTTTACTTTTAAGTCCCACCCCAATGCCTAGCACAGAGTCCGCCACCTCCTAGGCTTTTAACCAATACTGTTAAAGAATGAATTGTGGAGGTGAATGCAAACACATGTACAGTGCTCTAGTGCTAACTGGATTTTCATGGTTGGTAGGAACATATTTCACATCTTTTCTTCTACTAACATAAGAGTGGTTCTTCTCCAGAACTATATGATTTATTCATAACTTTTCCTCTTTAGAAAACTCAAAAGAAACTAGAAAGGGTAGGCTTTACTAACATAATTAATAGTCATCAGCCTCAACTCACTCCAGTGTACTTGTTATGGTGGAGAGATGGACCTCTTGTAAATACATCGTCCTTAGAGGAACAGGACCACGAAGAAATGGATAAAACCACAGGCAACAAGCAAAATGAAGCTATGGAAGACAGACCTTTCAAAGTGACAATGGCATTTCACAGAATGGAAAAAAGAAAAATTACCTTAACCTTGAAAACAAAAACTGAACCAAGATTACTCAATCGAATCATGGAAAAGCACTGAGTTACCAAAGGAAAAAGACATGTCAACTGCTGTGGCAAAGGCTCTTAAAGTATCCACCTTGTTGATCTTTTAGTCCTCCTAACCCATTATCATTTTCAGTTAAAAATCATTCATGTGCAGCACATAAGACCCTAGACACAGAACAAAAAACACTCTTTCTCCTACGGGGGCAGTGATCAGATGTCAATAGCGGCAGCTGTGGCTATATAATTACCTGTTTGCCTTAACGTGGACCACAGTTTAGATTTAATAGGTCAGATGACAATGCAGCAAAATGCACTTAGCCTACGATTACCCCTTTTCAAACATTCTCTCACTCCCAACTTCAACCCTGGGAACATAGCAGGCACAGACTTAGGTCAATAAGAAACACTGGCCAACACAATAGGCCTTGCCTCAAACAGCGCTGTTGACAGACACCAGCACAAAGGAAATGAATTGAGTCCCCCTCAGTTCTCACACAGAGCAAAGAATGAGTCAGTGTACTGCTGCTTTGGTGCTCTGTTTGTACAGCTTTTGTCCTCAGCCACTGTTCACAGCTCAATGGGGCGAAACAACCAAGGAAGTGAAGGCGGAAGAATGCTCCACCTTTTCCTTGTGACCAGCAGCGGGGTCCATATGCTCAGGACAGGTCAAGTGAGAACTTACTGGAAAGTCACTAGATAAAACAACTCCTATACCACCAGCTCATATAAGCAAAGTGATTTTTGTGTTAAAATATAAAGAATGCATTATTTAGACTGCCTAGAAAAATCACCATTCATTTGATGTTAATATAGTTACTGATTAAACTAATGTTCATTTGACTTTTTCTTTTCTGTCATTTATCTATTTCTTTTTCAAAAGCTTATGTTGTGTGCAAAGAGAAACCTTTGGTTTAAAGCAGGAACCAAAGTAATGCAGGTCAGTACTTAACAGAGACCACTGGAAGTGAGCTAGGAAACAGGAGAGGAGGAAAGAATCAGGAAGGGAGTTGAGGCATTAGCAAGGCTGAGAGTGGGATTTCATTCAATATATATTAAATATTGTCCCAAGTATATGAGGTCTGTCCTGAAAGTATTGAGCCAATGTCAATCTAATTAAAAGAGTTTGCATGGCTGATATTTTGGGGACAGACCTCATATATTTACCTCTCTTTATGCCTACTTCCCAAGTGAATGGGGGTATAACAATAAAGAACCCAACCCAGGGATAAAACAGAATCTTAGGACAATTCAGTGAAAACTATGAACAGTCAGCTTTCATAAGCTAAAGCTTAGTTTGCTTCATAATGGCTAAGAAACCAAGCTAAAGCAAAAGATTAAGCACCAGTGCTGAACAAAATGTCATTCCTCTATGCCAAAAACATCTTGGCAGAATTGTATCTACATTTAAGTGTACATATGTTTTGGAATTGGACTGTGTTCAAATTCTGGTTCTGCCAACTACTAGCTGTGTATAAGCCCTCCATATCTAATTTCTGCATCTGTAAAATGGCATGTCCATCCATTTTTTTTACTTAGACAATACTAATATCTAACCTACTTAATTGATTGTCTTAAGATAAAATAAATTCATACATGTAAAGTACCTAGAAGAGGACCTGGCACCATGTAAGTATTCAATAAATATTGCCTATAATGAGTGCCAGCCCCTACTATAGGGGCACAACTATAATTCTGTTAAGTACTATTAACATCACCTGACCTATTAGGGAATTATTATATTCATGACTCTAAAGAAAATTCCTACCAGGTAATAGAGATCGCTGAGTCTTGAATCCATGAGGATAACTCATTTACCCAGAGGTTATTTTTAGTGGTCTCTAGTAAATACATGAAGCCAAACTTTATGGATGTCCTATATGTTACACAGCTACATATAGGACACACCAGTCTATTAATATTAAAACTTAAAAAAATGTTTATCATTTGAATTTCCCCCTATATCTACATCAATGTACACCTAATAATTATTCCTAGGAAAGAAAACAATAGCAAACATTAAGTGCTTGCTATTCTAAAGACCAGATATGCTTCTAAATGATTTATCTAAGGTACTATCACTTTTATAGTGAAGAAACTATAAAACTTACTTGAGATTACACTATTAAATAAGCAACCCAAACAATTTGGCTTCTGATCGGTCTTGTGCTCATAAGCACTATAATACACTGTCTCAATATTCCCATGAAAGCATCTATAACAACTTGCTAAGTAATACTATCCTTATTCTTATGCTTAGCCAAGGAAAGGAGTCACTTTTTTAGAAGGTTCTGGCATAGAATAAAACCATACGTATATCCACAGGAGCCTCAGAGATGATGATACACTGTGAAATAAAGTATGCATAAAGTATATCATTTTTGAAGAACAGGCAGTTGCTGACCATATCTAGTCTAGTAGAAGTCAAAAAGTAAAACATTTACTTCAATTGCTTGCAAAGATCTTCATCACCACACAACCTTAGTTTCATGTTTATGAATTTGATCATTCTTATATGTTAATTGTATCTGCAATAATTCTGAGAATGCAAAGAATTTAATTAATGAAAAATAACTGCCTTGGGAATGGGTGCTTTAACCATATAAGTGATTACTTGTAAGAAAAAAAAATCCCCCATTTCATTAATTTTCAGAATGCCTCCCCATGTTTAAATCTCTCATGGCATTTGTTGGTCAACAGAACATCAATATCAATAAAGAACCATGTCAGAAGTTTTAGTAAAAATTTACACTTATTTAAAAATTCATTCCAGATGGTTCTGATTTAATTTGTTCTTCAAGATCTCAACTTTAAGATCATTCATGAATGATCTTGGTAATTAAATTAAAAATAATATTTAGCAGTATGTTAGAATGAGTAAATGACCAAAGCTGTTGCTACACAGAAATACACACAGTGGATAAAATTCCAAAAACTTTTTTTTTTTAAAAACATTTTATTCATTATTTTTAGTGAAAAAGGCAGAGAAGGAGGAAGAAAGGGAGAGAAACATCACTGTATGGTTGCCTTTCACCTGATTCGAGCTATGGACCTGGCTGGAGACCTGGCCTACAGCCTGGTTACGTGCCCCGGCTGGGAATCAAACCAGCTTCCTTTGAGTTCGCAGGCTGGCACCTTATCCATTGTGCTACCAGCCAGGGCCCAAAAACATTTTCTTAAATGGTATCATTTACTCAGCAATTTAGAATTGATTATAGAAAGGCACCAAAGGAAAACAGATGGAACTCAAGAATACACAACACACTGGATTTTCAAAGCTTGAACTTCTTTTAACATTTCTATATAACACAAAGGGTCACCGCAAGATAGGAAAATGAGAAAATTATCAGTAGGAAGATTCTAAACTTGTATGAAAGTGGTAAAAAAGCCTCAAGGTACACATAGTAAGAATTAAAAGAATTATTACCAGAAAAGAAATGCACCATCAAAACTGTTGCACAAATAGAACCTTTGTAAAAATTGACAAAATTATGGTCTAAAAGGAAAGTTTTAACACATCTGGAAAAATGCTAGAAATTAATAAAAACTCTTACTTGTTTGGAAATTTAAAATATACTTTCATATAACTCATGAGTCAAAGAATACCAGAATTTATAAAATAGCACATAAAATGCATGAAAATATATAAATTAGCAAAGTTATTCAAGTTTGTCATTCATAAAAGAATACTTGATTAGCATAGATCAATCATACATGTTATGCACTGAAATGTAACTATTTTTTAAATTATAATAAACTGTTCTATCTTAATTCGTATTTATTAGGACCCTTCTTTGATTAGACTACAGCAAGGCATAATTTACTTGAGTTAGTCTGATACCTTAAAAGTTTTCATCTTTGAAGGAATACATTTTGACTTTTTTGACTCCAATGTACATATATCCTTTCCTAAAAATTGCCAAGCAATTGTATATACGCACTTAAAAGCAACCTTGATTTCTGAATGCTATGGGCTGAAGGTTTGTGTCCCTCTCCTCCAAAAAACTTCCTATTTTAAGTCCTAACACTCAAGATGATGGTATTAGGAGATGGGCTTTTGGGAAGTAATTGGGTCACAAGGGTGCAGCCCTCATAAATGAGATTAGTGATCTCATAAAAAGACCCAGAAACTACATTAATGTCCTCCCAGGACCATCTGAAATTACAACTAAATTATAGAGAAATAATATGGAATACCCAATTGAACAATAGCTGCAGAAAAGCCTTGTAACTAGGGACAGACAGAAGAATCCACTTCACCACAATGTGACTGGTACAGAATGTGGAAGAAATGTGAGACAGTGAGCTGGATGGACTCCCATGGGAGGCAGCCAAAATGCTTGCTGTAAGGAAATTCCTGCTGGGGGGTTCCCCCAGAGAAGTGTGGGGTCTAAACCCCAAGCTGGGCTCCCCAGCCTACATCACCAGAGCAGAAAAAAACCCCTAGTTACCCCTAGTAACTACCAGTTGTGAAAAGCAGTGAGGTTTTTATCTGCCAGGGAGAGACAGATAAGAGACACAGAGAACCTTTTCAAGGGCCAACACATAAAATTTCGTTTGCAGCAACTTACCCTAGGTTCAAGCAAAGGTGTGATGGGGGAGGGAGGCAGAGTGGATTACAGATGCTTGAGAAAAGTCTGGGAATGGTGGCTTTGGAGAGAGCACTGAGGGAGCAGCCACCAGGATCCCTGTGTTGAGTCATTCCCAATACTGCATCTTGCTCAGGCAGGGCAGTCCCCAAGTGGCATCAGCCTGGGGGAAGCAACAGTTGCACCTGCAAGACTCTGTGCCCCACACTGTGGTGCTTAAACCTGGCTGCTGATTACAGATTGACTAGATTAACAACTGAAGGAGACAGTCACAGATTGGGAATCCCTGGTAGTCTGGAACAGACTGCCTATGACCAGAATGGGATACCATCTGACATTACCAGGAGTGGATTGAGAACAAGAAGACAGTGCACCTGTACAACAGCATAGAAGACGTGGTGGGCAGAGTGACTCTTAGCCAATGGAAGGGAAGGACCCAACAAAAAATGATCCAACAACCAAAACCCAGTTACAACCAGAGAGCCTATATAAAGGGCATCCCAAGAGCATTAGGTTCAGGAAATCAAGGAAACTGCACCACTGAATCCCACAAGTCTCCTACCACAGAAGGTCATACTATGAAGACAGAGTCAAAGCAGACCAATCTAAGAAGTAGAAACAAAGAAGAGTCACCTAAAATGAGAAGACAAAAAAAAAAAAAAAAAAAAAAAAAAAAAAAAAAAAAACAAAAAAAAAAAAAAAAAAAAAAAAAAAAAAAAAAAAAAAAAAAAAAAAAAAAAAAAAAAAAAAAAAAAGAAAGCAAAGAAGAAATCCCTAGAAAGAATATTTAAAAAATAGAGGCAAGCAAACTATTAGACACTAAGTTGAAAATAATGGTTTTAAAGATGCTCAATGAGCTGAGTGAGACCTGCAAAAAACTCCAGAGAAGCTACAAGGAACTTACTGTGAACTATATCAGCATAAAAAAGGACAAAGAAACTATCAATAAGAGAAAAGAGGGAATGAAGAATACAATATCTAAAATGAAAAACATGGCAGAAGGTACTAAAAGCAGGCTAGATGAAACACAGGATCAAGTCAGTGAGCTAGAAGACCAGGTAGAAAAAGCACAGCACCTATTTATGATAAAAGCATTCAGCAAAGGGGGAATAGAGGGTGCATATCTCGCCATAAAGGCCATATACAAGAAACCTATTGCAGACATCATACTCAATGGGTCAGAACTAAACACTTTCCCCATGAGATCAGAAATAAGACAAGGATGTCTGTATGTTTTCACTTTTTACTCAGCATAGTATTGGAAGTTCTAGCCACAGTGATCAGACAAGAAAAATGATCCAAAGGCATGCAAATTGGAAAAGAGGAAGTAAAACTGTCGTTATTTGAAGAAGACATGATGGTGTACACAGTAAACACTACCGGCTCCACCAAGAAACTACTTGACCTAATAAGTGAATTTGGCAAAACAGCTGGATACAAAGTCAATATTTATAAATTGAAGGCATTTTTTTTAAACCAACAATGAAATATCAGAAATAGCAACTAGGAGAAAATTCCACGCACTATAACAAGAAAAATCAAGTACCTAGGAATATACTTAACCAAAAAGACAAAAGACCTATACTCAGGAAACTATAGAACACTGAAGAAAGAAATTAAGGGAAATACAAATAAATGGAAGCATATACAGTGTTCATGCATTTGAACAATTAACATCGTTAAAATGTACATACTGCCAAAGCAATCTATAGATTCAATGCAACCCCTATTAAAATGTCAATGACATATTTCATAGAATTAAGACAAGTATTTCAAAAATTTACATGGAATCATAAATACCCTGAATAGCCTCAGCAAGTTTGAGAAAGAGGAATAAAGTAGGAGGGAATCACAACACCTGATATCAAACTGTATTACAAGGCCACTGTAATCAACACAGCATGCTATTCATAAGAACAGACAAACGTATCAATGAAACAGAACAGAGAGCCCAGAAATAAACCCGGAACTCAATGGTCGATTAATATTTGACAAAATGACCAGGAGCATAAAAATGGAGTAAAAATAGCTTCTTCAACAAATGGTGCTAGGAGAATTGGAATGGTACATGCAAAAAAAAAATAAAACTACCTGGTTGGTGATTCAGTGGATAGGCACTCGTCTGTGAACCCAACAGTTGCTGGTTTGATTCCCAATCAAGGCACATAACCAGGTTGCAAGCCAGGTCTCCAGCCGGTCCATAGCTGGAGGCAGGTGAAAGGCAACCATGCATTGATGTTTTTTTCCCTTTCTTCCTCCCTCCCTACCCTTCTCTCTAAAAATAATGAATAAAATCTTAAAAAATAAAATAAAATAAAACTAGACCACCAATTTACACCATACACCAGAATAAAATTAAAAATAAATAAAACACTTAAACATAAGCCGTGACACATAAAGTCCTAGAGGAAAACATAGGCAGTAAAATTTCAGATGTCCATGCAGTAATATTTTTGCTGATATATCCTCTAGGGCAGGGATGTCAAAATTCATTTTTACCAGGGACCACATCAGCCTCGTGGTTGCCTTCAAAGGGCCGAATGTAATTTTAGGACTGTATAAATGTAACTACTCCGTAACAGTTAAGGGAGCTAGGTAGAAACAAGGTGTCTGCCAAAGGTGTCTGGCTGGATAAAACAAGGTGGTGGGCCAGATTCTGCCTGTGGGCCTTGTGTTTGCCACTGGTGCTCTAGGACAAGGGAAATAAAGGAAAGAATAAACAAATGGGACTACATCAAATTAAAAAGCTTCTTCACAGCTAAGGTAAACTTCAGCAAAATGAAAAGAGAACCAATGGTATAGGAAAACATATTGGCAAATGACACCTCTGACAAAGGATTAAGCTCCAAAATATGTAAAGAACTTACCTGACTCAACACCAGGAAAACAATCCAGTTAAAAAATGGGCAAAGGACCTGAACAGATACTTCTCTGAGGAGGACATACAAAGGGCCCATAGGCATGTGAAAGAATGCTCAACATCACTAGCCATCAGAGATGCAAATTAAAACCACAATGAGATACCACCTCACACTGGTCAGAATGGCCTGCGTTAATAAATCAACAAACAAAAAGTGCAGGCAAGGATGTGGAGAAAAGGGAACCCTAGAGCACTGTTGGTGGGAATGCAGAGTGGTGCAGCCACTGTGGAAAACATTATGGATTTTCCTGAAAAAAACTAAAAAGGGAACTGCCTTTTGATCCAGCAATTCCACTGCTAGGATTTTACCTGAAGAATCCTGAAACACCAATTCAAAAGAACCTATGAACTTTATGTTCATAGCAGCCCTATTTATAATAGCCAAGGGCTAGAAACAGCCTAAGTGCCCATCAATAATGAATGGATCAAAAACTGGGGTACATTTACAGAACAGAACACTAAGCAGCAGAAAGAAGGATACAGATCTTACCCTTTGCAAAAGCTTGGATGGAACTGGAGAGTATTATGCTAATACTCTCCAAGCAATCATATCATCCAAGCATATCATCCCACCTATAAGAGGAACCTAATGAACAAAACATACAGGTGAGCAAAATAGAACCAGAGTCCTGGAAACAGGACTGACAGCAACCAGAGGGGAGGACGTAAGGGGATAAGTGGGGTAAAAGGGAGAAGAATCTAGTCAAGAAACAGGTGGAATGGACACAGATAACAAGGTGGGTGGGGACTGACTGTGGGAGCAGGGAGTGGGCAGGGCAGGGCAAAGCAATGGGGGAAAATTGGGACAACTATAATAGGACAACATTTTAAAAAAAACCATTGGATATTAGGGAAAGAAGAAAAAAAAAAAAAAGAAGACAATGAACCAGAGCTCCGTTTGTTCTTCCATATGAGAACACAGTGTGAAGACCAGTGTCCATGAACCAGGAAGTGGATCCTCACAGGACATGGAATCTGCCTGTGTCTAGGTCATGGGATTTCCTAGCCTCCAGAACTGTGAGAAATAAATGTTGTTTAAGCCAAGCCCCTGAATAAAGTTCCATTTTCTCTATATTCATAAACTGGCTACAAAATGTGGCAAGAATCTAAGAATCATTTGAAAAAAGGAAAGAAACACAAAAGCCAGAACCCTGAATTGAGTGTTTAGAGGTATATTGCATATGTACATGAATTTAAAATTTTATTTAAAAAACAAATAAGTAAAAAGAAAAAAAATTATTTTGGAACACATACTACTACTGTGTTTCCCACCCCAAGTGCTTATTTTAGTAATGCTCAATCCAACTGCCTAAATTGGGAGAAAAATACAAAGACCTGGGCTGTATTTAGAATCATTGAATCCTAGTATGTAATCTAAAGGCCAAATACTTTTTAAAACTGGTATGTCTGGTGTGCCTTGACAGCACATTCATGGTAATATGTTTTTTGACCGCAGCCAAGAGAGAGAATTGAGAGCAGGAAGCATTGGTGTGCGGATACTGGCTGTTGGTTCCCAAAATAGAAATGAACTTAAACTAGTTTAAGAAAAAAGAGAGAAAAGATATATGTATTTATTATAAGGATACATGGGTACCTTCAGAAACCCCAGGGCAGATTCAAGGGCTGGGTCCAGACACTGAGATCCATGAGACTGGGGCAGTGATATATATCTCCTTCTCCCTCTTCTCCTCCCTCACTCCACATGTCTGCATAATCCTTTCCTCTTTAAACCAGCTTTCTCTGTTCTTTAGTCTGCATGGCATATATAGGTGCTCAAGACCCTGGAATTTACATGTAAATCCCCATATGAAGAGACTAATAATTTTCTAGTTCCTAATTCCAAAATCCAAGGGATGGAACTTGGATTGGTTCCAGCTCGGTTGAGGTATCTGCTTTGGTCTAATCAGGTGGAAAATGCCACAAGGCTTAGACACAGCAGCATAGAGACTACTGCTTAAGTGGTCAGGGGTAGCTGAAAGTGTGCTGGAAACTTCCAAAGGCATTCAGCATAAACAGGAAACAAGTGCTATGCTTGAGTGACTGCTTTCTGGTGGAATTTTCACACCATCCTGTGCACTGCCCAGGTGACAAGTTGGATAATCAAGGTTGAAGGCACTGATTGAGCCTTGGATAGGGATTGGGGTGCCATTTTGGACTTAGGTAAAGACGTAGAGTTACAAAAGAGTGTGCAGCAGCACAGAGCTGTGTGCCAGCACTGCCCCTAGAAGCTGACAGGTCACAGTTGACAGGTCTCCTCTTTTTCTACATTTGGCTACGGAAGTCTCTAAAGCCTGTACTAAAAATCTTGGTTGGTTTTTTTTTTTTCCTATAGTAAACATTCTACCTGGTCTCAAGTCATATAGTCTGATACATGCTATTTATATTATCTTGACTGAAAGATTTAACTATGTTAGTATGGCAAAATGATTTTGCTCATCACTCAGGTAAAGCATGACTATCCACCTATTTGCTCAGCCAATAATCCAAACACAACTCTTTTATCTCCTTCCTGCTTATTTACCTATTGCTCTTAACCTAAAATATCTTTCTAATCTGTCCCCTACATTTGAATCTTTGGAATAGCTCCCCAATTGATCTCCTGCTTACAAATCTCCAATATATTTTGTATTAGCTTCAATAATTTCCGTTAAAAAAAAATATATTGTCCTTGCCACACCCCATGCTCTACTAGCAGAGGTCCCAACTATGCCTTTATTCATTCATTAGAATCACCTAGATTCCTGGCCCTCACTCTTGACTTTCTGAATCAGAATTTCCTAGACAGGGGCTTTTAAATGTCTTTTTAATGAACACCCTGGCTGATTCTGAGGTCTTTGGATTTGTGTCATGGGACTGCTCTATAATAAAATGTTAAGTCCAGACTCCCTAAACAAAATGCAAGTCAATTCACAATCCCCTTCCAGCTTACTTCCTCATCTCATCCCCTCCTACTTTCCCTGCCCAGCTTTTCCTACTGCTAGGCATCCATGTATCCATCTGCTTTCCACTTATTTTCTCTACTTAGGACACATCCACTCTTCTTTCAGGAAAGGTTACTTCCACTGGGAAGCCTTCCTTGACTGCTTCTAGCATTCATTTATTCATGATTTAAAGAGTTTAGGAGGCAGTCTGTGTGTTGGTTAACAGTACTGGCTCTGCAACCAGATTATTAATGGTGGGATCCAGGCTCTGCAAATTACTGGGTGAGGAATATGTGGCCTTTAACAAGTTATTTAACTTTTCTGTATCCTTAGTTGCCTTCATTACAAAACAGGAATAACAACAGTATGTGCCCAAAAAACTGTTATGAGGGCTAGTGTGCTGATGCATGTAACATATTTGCCTGGATTATAGCAATTAGTCATTAAATATTTGCTTCTGAACAACTTAAAAATTCCCTTTCTTAGTTTTATAATCTTAAAAAGAAGTAATTTAACAATATAACTTTTCATTTATTTCTCAAAAGGTGACTGAAGATGAGGCACTGTTTCTTTTTTAATAAAAAGTCATTTGTATGGAAAAGACTCAAGACTGTCTTTTAAAGTCATTCACTGGACTGGCAGAAACAATTTGGAAATCTTAGCTATCTATTTGATTTTCAAAGAAATAATAAAATATTAGGCCTAGTTTTGGGTCATTATTTTCTAAATATATAGAGGAAGAACTGAAAAATCTGGAACAAAATTTGACAGAGGAAAATTTCCATTACTTATAAGACCAAAATTTTAGCAAAAAATAATTTCAAAAAATCCTATGGGTTTTCAAAATAACTAGAAACAGTACAAAAACTTTTTATAAACAGTGCCTTTTCTCTTATTACTGAAGTAATATCTAAAATGGAAAAGGTAGAGTGACAGAAAAACTTGGTCATTTGCAGGAGGAGGAAAACCAATTATGATTATGCAAGGGGAGGAGTAAATGGGAAAACTAGATCAATATTCAGATGTAAAGTGAGTATCTGTTACATTACTAGATGTACTCTTATTTTTTCTTATTTTGCTTCTCAAATATCAGCTATTACTGGAAACAACAGTCAGCTCTTCCACAGAACACACTTCTCCTTGGACCTCTTCATCTATTCAGTAAATATTTACAGAGCACATATTATTGCACATGCTTGGATAGAGCAGTACACAAAAGAGCCAGGCAAATGTGATGCATTCCTACAGTGCTTATCATGGGGGCAACCTCTATTTCCCACCAAGTTCAGCACATCTTATACAATGCCATCAAGACAGGACCACATGGCTCCACCTTTAAAATGTCACCAGAAAACACCAAAAGATAAAACCAATCTTGCTCCCACACCTTCAGATCATAGTTCTTTAACTAGGTTCATGGGTCCCTAAAGGTTAATAGGTGTTTTGGGGGAATTTGAGAACCCCATAATATTACATGTAAATGTATGCATGAACAAACCTGTATAAATTTGCCTAGACAGACAACAAGGTGTTTTCACTGTATTTTCATGTTAGCCTAATGTCCTCGAAAGTCTAAACATCCACTGCTCTATGCGTAGAAAAATTCCTACAACTCTGTCCCATTGAAAAGACTGCTGCCATCTTCCAACACGAGAGTACTTGGTAAATTCCTGACATTATATAGCATGATGTTCAACAATTTTATGACTAACAAGTTATGTTTTGCTCATTTAAATTCTGCCCTCTAATGTACTCAGTACCAACAATCTAGTTGGTCTGTTATACAAAGACGTCTTCCAAAAACTTGTTTATAGAACCTGGGCTCTGGCAACTCTTGCAATATAATCCTTGTGTATGATGAACCACAGGAAAAATAACTCCTAAATTTGTGGTCAGAATAAGCACTGCACAACAACATACAGTGGGTGGTGTTAAACTATTCCAATTATAAAGTAACCAAGTAAATAACACACTATGTCTGTAACAGATAAAATGTTATAAATCCAAAACATACATTGCTATAAATAAAGTCTGTGGTTATTTGTTGAGGTCCTCTAACATTGCATTGACAAGGGCTGCTCTTAGCATATTTTATAGTATAGTAACTGAAGTTATTTGACAGTAGACTCTGTGGCACCACAGCCATTGTTTGGACTAAGAAATGAGGTGAACTGCACTGTATAAGTAACTTTGGGAAAATGTTGCCTTTAATATAAACAAACAATGCACTTTACTTTAAAAGCCATGATAAGGGAGAAAAGAGCAGCAGACTTAGTCCCACTAAAGCACATGCCTGCAATTTGAGAAAACATTGAATAAGAGGAATCAGTGTGTCTAAATGCATATTTATTGACAGCTGTAATCAGGGCATTTCCCCCCTCAAATTAAAATAATAGATTTTCAGGCTGGAAAGGCTCTAAAAAAACATCAACAAGACAATGGGGATGAGGCCAAAGAGGATATGTGATTTGCTCAAGCTGAACAAAACAGAAAGAAATTGAGTTTGACTCCCTTATGTTGACATTTTTAAACAGAAAAAAAAAATTTTAAATATGTATAGCTCATGTACCATGTAATTCACCCATCTAAAGATTTACCTATCACGTTTTTTAAAAACTTTTATCACCCTAAAAAGAAACTCTGTACCCCTACCCCTTAGCAATAACCCCTCAAGCCCCTCCCCTCATCCTTCCATCCCTAGCAATCATCTAATTTCTATATGTATTGCAAGTATTCATCTATTCTGGACAGCTCATGTATATGAAGTCATACAATATGTAGCCCCTTTATAAACTATGCAAAAACTATATATTCTGGATAGCAAGGGGCTTCTGTGCTCCCTATGTAGGAGAAAGAATGACTAAAACCATGTACAAACAAATCAAAAATCTGAGTTTAGATGAAAAAGTGGAAGGAAATTCAGCAAAATGATTGGTGAATATTTGAAGGACCTTTTTTTTCCAGTAGCATATTTTTAAATTGAGATATAATTGACACAGAACATTTATTTCAGGTATACAGCATAATGATCTGAGATATGTTTATGCTGTGAAATGATCACCAGAAGCCTAGCTCACATACATCACCAGACACAACTACAAAATCAGACCGATGAAGTTTTAAAGTTTTCCTACTTAGAAAATTTCCCATAGCATTTTTTATGGGAATGAATTACTTTTACAAGTTGAAAGAAAAATATCAATAACAGAAATACTAAATAATATAATTTTAGTAATTAGGCTTGATCACTGAAGAATATTAGCTTTGATATCACAGTGATTAACATAAAATAAATGAATTAAAGTTTCAATCTAAAATGAAGAAACCAAGAGAACTGCGTTTTGTTTGGCCAGTAGCATATTTTTATAGTAAGCAAAAGAATATATAAAAATGTAAAAGAATATCTGCATAAATTAAAATTTATGCACTTTAAGCCATAAAATTTTAACATAAAAGGGCACAGCATTTTATGACATTTACAATGACAGATGTATAATACACTTCTTCTTTCATTTTTATTATAAAAATGCAAGTAGAAATATTTTGCTTGGTTAATTATCCAATTTTTAAAAATGAACCTGAAAACAGAGCTATATACACAGAAATGTTGGAAGACCACACTGTCATTAGTTTAAAAGATATACTCTGAAGCCCTGGCTGGTGGCACAGTGTTTAAGGCGCAGGCCTGCGAATCCAAAGGTCGCTGGTTTGATTCCCCAGCCAGGGCACATAACCAGGTCTCCAGCCAGGTCTCCAGCCAGGTCTGTGTGGCTGGAGACAGGTGAAAAGCAACCATACATTGATGTGTCTCTCTCTCTCTTTCTGCCTCTCTCCCTACCACTCTCTCTAAAAATAATAAAATCTTTTAAATAAATAAATAAAATAAAAGGCATACTTTGAAATTCAGACTAGAAAGGTCAATCTGGTAAGAGTCCATCCCTTTATTAGTCAATAACAGCTTTGGTGGACAATGGTGTGGTTGAATTTAGCTTAACTTAAATAAAATTACTTGATAACATCTCTGATAAAGTGATTTGGTAAAACAAATCAGTGTGTCTAAGATACACTATGGCTTACACTTAATAGTATTTCTTAATTATTTTATAGATTATTATTGCAACAAAAAGTTGTTGAAATGTAAAAAGTAATAGCAGAGAGATGTTTTATCTGATAAACATGTCATTTAATATTTTAAAAGAAGGAGAAAGCTCTGTCCTCAGTAAACAGACTGTTCAGGATTTCACCCTCACAATGTACCATGGAACAGGTTGACTCCAATACAAACTCTGTGGTGCTCTAGGTTTGACTCTGCATGACTTTCATAACTTGTCCAGGCCTCAATCTCCTGGCCTACAAGAGCATATAATGTTGCCTAGCTCAAAATTTTACTGGATCTTATCCTTTCTCTGCCAAAGTCAATATAATTCATATCAAATACAGAAAAGACAGACTAAAAGAGCTATGATTATATGAGTATGTTTGAGAACTGAATATAGAGAATCGGGATTATGACCTAATTTCACCCATTTTTCACTCCACCCCCATCTGGGGAAAATAAATAAATAAATAAATAAATAAATAGTTTCCAAGAATTGTGACATAATTTTATTTTCCAGAAAATGAAATCAGTGGATAGCCACCCTTAGGAAATGAGCAAAGAACAAACTCATTTACCCATGAGTTAAAACATAATAATTAGAACGGAAAGAGGCAAAACTCATTATTTTAATTATGCATTGTTTTCTTTGCTATAGAAAGTTGAAAAATGTTATCAAAAATTATCTGAAACAAACATATCTTAGTACTCATTTCTAATTTAAAAAGCATTCAGTTACTAATTTTTGTTTTGTTTTGTATTTTTATTTGAAGATAGGGATTGGCATATAACCTTCAAAATTCAGCCACCCTAAAAAGGAAAATAATTTTTATTTTAAAAAATACAAAATTTCCAAAAGGAAAAGTATGCTGTTTAGCTGCTGGGTAATATTTATGCCTAATATTAGCAGTGCCTTCCCTATAGTCAGTGGCATCTTATAAAGGGATAATCAAAGAAATGTAGGTTAAAGTCTGGAAGAGGTTTCTAAGCAATCTTTTGTTTCCAGACAAAAGGATAGAGAAGCTAACTGTCCCTCCTCTTTTTCTTCTTATCTTGAACACAGATGTGTTACCCCAGAGAAGCAGCAGTGCTGCTGCACCCAGAACACAAGAGGTAGGAAATCAGCACTGATGCTGTCACATTGCTAGTGACCCCAGAAGCCACTGACATCCAGAAGAATCCTTATGCAAGAAAAATAAGCCTCTATATGTTTAAGCTACAAGTCATCAAGGTTTCTTCGATGTGCAATTGAAACAAATTGAAGTGATTTGGAAAGTTAGAAATTCTCTGAGGCTCACTTTCCTCATCTGTCAAGTAGGTATGATAGTAACATATGGATGTACAGTATCTGCTTGACATGTAAAAAAAATGTCAGTTATGTTAGCTGTTCAGAATAATGATGATAAAACTGATAACCTTATTTAATTTTTACATCAATTATTTGGAATAAGTATTACTATCATTTCATTCAGCCATTTTAAAGACAAGATAATTGAGACTCCCGTGAAATAAAGCAATTGACCCAAAATCACATAATTAATATGTAGCAGAACCAAGATTCAAATTCAGAAATTCTTATTTCAGAGCCAATGATGCTTAGAAAAGTGACTCAACATAGTAAAAGCTAACAAAAATGCTGGATGTTCAAGTTGGATTCAAACAAGAGGCACTTAGATTAAATTGCAAACATCTGCTGGATACTGGAATGCTCCAAAGAATTTCACGTTAGTCTGTTTTATAGTGTACAGTAAAGCCTTTGACTGTGTCCATCATGAAAAGCAATGGGCTGCTTTGAAAGAACTGCGAGTGCCTCAGCACTTGATTGTGCTGCTACATACCTTGTATTGTGGATAGGATGCCACTATAGGAGAGAATATGGAGACAGAATGGTTTCTTGGAGGAAAAGGTGTCAAACAAGAATATAACTGTATCCCAATTTGTTCAATCTATAGGCAGAACATAAACAAAAACATAAGCTAAACTCAGAGGAAGAAAGAGTGAAAATTGGTGGAACATCAGTAACTTAAGAAATGAAGATCCCATCATCTAACTGGCAGAAAGTAGCAATGATTTGAAATGACTTCCAATGAAAGTGAAAGAAGAAAGTGCCAAAGCAGGGCTGCATTTGAATATCAAATCAAAAATCATGGCTACAGAAAAAATGCACAACTTTAAGATACAATAAAGATACTGATACTGTTAAAGATTGCTTGCTTACCGTTGCTCATCTGTCAATTCATATGGATACTGCAGCCAAGAAATCATGAGAAGGCTGACTTCGAAGAGCAGCAAGGGAAGAATTAGGAAAGGTCATTGACAGCAAAGATGTATCATTATAAACCAAGCTAAGATCACCCACACCATCTTACTTCCAATTATTATGCATGGATGTGAAAGTTGGACAGTGAAGAAGGCTAATAGGAAAAAAATTCCCTCATCTGAAATACATTCTTGGAGGAGAGCTCTACAAATGGGGCTGTCAGAAAGATGAATAAGTGGGTCCTAGAGCAAGTTAAGACCAAAACATGGCAGAGGCAAAAATGACAAAACTGAAGCTGTACAACTTCAGGCACATGAGAAAGCAGGGATCTTTGGAAAAGACAAGAATGCTGGAAAAAAATAGAAGGCAGCAGGAAAATATGACCAAATACGAGCTAGATTGATTCCATAAAAGAAGCCACAGGAATGAGTCTGAAGGAATTGAGCAGGACTGTTGAGGACAGGGCATTATGGACATCAGTCATGCATAGGGTCACCAGGAGACTAAGCCTACTCAATGACAGGTAACATAAAGATTATGATAATATTCGACAATTATGAAGATAACATATATCTCCTAATTCTTAATCCTTAAAAATAATAATTTTCATTGACCTCAACATTAACTTTATTTTTCTCCCTAAAATTGAGATGGCTTGTAATTATTTACTAGAACAGGAATACCCAATCCTCTTCAATGAAGGAAAGTTTATTCTCTTATAACACCAATGGAAAACTAAGAACAGTATATCCCAACCAATAACTGCAATACCGTACTGTTGTGAGCTAAATACTTTTGTGATTCCCGTCTATCAAAAAAGTATGCAATGAATATTTATGGTGAACTCAGAATCTGCAAGGCACTATGCCACACACTTAAAATTATTTTTGCCAAAAACTACACCACATTTTAATTTTCTTAAAAGTGACTCAAGATTCCTTTCGGGGAAGAATTTCTTAATAGTCCTAAAATTCAGCAAGTGGTTGCTGCTATTATCAGTTATGTACATCATCACCATCACCACCACTATTAACATATAGGACTTATATCAACAAACTAGCATATGCTGAGCTTTACTTTTGGAATGTGTTCCTTAAAACTTCAGATATTTCCATCAGTGAAATAAATGAAATAAAGAACTTTAAAAATTCATGGTAAAGGCACCTGATTTGAAAAACAAGCTAAATTCAACATTGAATTTTCTAAATAAAGTATATTCAGGAAACAGAAAGGCTAAAATATTTGCAATTGCAATTAAAAAAAAGATATTTAAGTTCTGGAATAGAAGTTGAGATGGAAAGAGTTTGTGTTTAGCTGTTAACTTTAAAAAGTAATTTGGCATATATCTAATAAATACAAAATGAATGTAATACACCCCCAACCCCCAAAATGGGTGATGAGTAGAATAGAATTTCTGAGATAAGGTTAACTCTAGTAAAGATGCTGAGTCTCAGAATACATACAGGGTGTGTATGATAAAGCAGCAAAATTTTAGTAAAATAAACAACATACCACACAAGTGTTATATTTTGAAATAAACTTATTCTTATATGTAAATACATAAACATAGTTATTTCTTAAAATTGTTTAAAAAAGTATCCATTTGCTGCATTAACAGACTCAATTTGACTTTGGAATCTTGAGCACACTTTAACTTTTCTTTATCCATGGACATCATAGTGTTTTCAATCTTAGTTTTAACAGCCTCTTTATTGGAATGAGGTTGTTTATTAACTTCTCTCTCACAAATGCTCCATATATAATAGGCTAAAGGATTTGCATCTGGTGAACTAGGTGGCCAACAAAAAATCCGAACAAAAAGTCACCAAGGATATTGTAGCATTGAACACTCTCAAGGAAATGGACTTAACTGATATATATTGAGCTTTCACCCCAAAGAAGCAAAATACACATTCTTTTCAAGTGCACATGGAACATTCTCAAAGGTAGATCACATGGTAGGACACAATACAAACCTCCACAAATTTTTAAAAAATTAAAATTATACTAAGCATCTTCTCAGATCACAGTGGCTTAAAACTAGAAAACAACCTCAAGGGAAAAAACCCAAAATCATTCTAATTCATGGAGACTGAATAGCATGCTATTACATAATGAATGGGTTAACAATGAGATCAAAGAAGAAGTTCATAGAAACAAACGAAAATGAAGACATAACACCCCCAAAACTATGGGACACAGCAAAAGCAGTCCTCAGTGGAAAATTCATAGCAACACAGGCCTACCTAAACAGGTTACAAGAAACTCATATAAACAAACTAACCATAAAACTATAAGAACTGGAAAAGCTTCCACAAAGTCCAGAGGAAGTAGAACGAAGGAAATTATCAAGAGCAGAACAAAACTAAATGACATAGAGACAAAAACACAATTCTAAGGATCAATAAACCCAGAAACTGGTTCTTTGAAAAAATAAACAAAATTAACAAGCCTTTAACTAGACTCATCAAGAAAAAAAGAGAGAGTACCCAAATAAACAAACTCAGAAATGACACAGGAGAAATCATAACTGAAATCACAGAAATACAAAGGATTATAAGAAATTACTACATACAACTACATGACAAGAAATTTGACAACCTGGGTGAAATGGACAAATTTCTGGAAATGTATAACATACCAATGCTGAATCAAGAGGAAGCAGAAAGCCTGAATAGATCAATTAACAACTGAAACTGAAGAAGTTTAACAATGAAACTGAAGAAGTAATCAAAAAACTCCCAGCACACAAGAGCCCTGGATCTGACGGCTACACAGGTAAATTTTACCAAACATTTAAGGAAGAACTAACTCTTACGCTTCTCAACCTATTCTACAAAACCAAGAAGAGAGAAGACTCCCAAACTCTTTCTATGAGGCCAGTATTATTCTAAACCCAAAATCAGGTCAACACACAACAAAGAAAAAAAACTACAGGCCAATGTCTCTGATGAACACAGATACTAAAATTCTCAACAAAATATTGGCAAACTGCATCCAGCAACACATTACAAAGATCATACAACATGACCAAGTGGGATTCATCCCAGGGATACAGGGATAGAACAATATTCGCAAATCAATAAATGTAAAAGGCACATAAACAAACTGAAGGACAAAAATCATATGATCATATCAATGGATGCTGAAAAAACATCTCATAAAGTAAAGTACAACACTCTTTTACGATAAAACGAATCAGCAGGATGGGAATAGAAGGAGCAGAGCTCAACATAATAAAGGCCATATACGAGAAACCTGCAGCTAACATCATACTCAATGGACAAAAACTGAAAGCCTTTCTCTTAAGATCAGGAACAAAGGAAGGTGTCCACTCTCTCCACTCCTATTCAACATAGTCTTGGAAGTTCTAGCCACAGAGATCAAGCAAGAAAAAGAAATCGAAGGCATCCAATTTGGAAAAGAAAAAGTAAAACTGTCATTTACAGATGACATGATAGTATACTTAGAAAACCCTACAGACTCCACTAAAACACTACTCAACCTAATAAGCAAATCTGGCAAAATAGCTGGATACAAAGTCAATATCCAGAAATTGATGGCATTTTTATAGAACAATGAAACATCAGAGAAAGAAACTAGAGAACAAATCCCACTTACTACAGCAATAAAAAAAAATAAAGTACCTAGGAATAAATTTAACCAAGGAGATAGAAGGCCCATACTCGGAAAACTACAGAACACTGAAGAAAGAAATTAAGGAAGATACAAATAAAAGGAAGCATACACCATGTTCATAAATGAGAAGAATTAACATCATAAAAATACCATAGTACTGGGAAAAAGATGGCGACAGAGTAGAGGGCAGTGCTGATGGTGTTCTCAAGTACCAGAGCAGCTGGAGGACAGGATAGGGAGTGTGAGACGTCTTCAGGACCCTGGGAATTGGAGCAGTCAGCATCTGGACACAGGGGAACACAGACCAGAGGCAGAGGAGACCAGCAGGACAGTAGCCCACAGGCCCAGAATACAACCAGACAGCCCAAATAAAGGACACACCAAGAACACCAAGTGGAGAAAATCTGGGAGAGAGCAACATTGAACTCCACTAATCTCCTATCACAGAAGGGTGCTCAACTAAGGCAAGGAAGCAAAGCAGGTTAACCAAAGGAAAGAACAAAAATAAATAAATAAACAAAAAACAAGCAAGAACAGACACCCAAAATGGGGGAAAAAAGAATCAGTCCATCACCAAAAGGAAAGGAAGAATCCCCAGAAAGACCACCAAATGAAACAGAGGCACCTGAAATATCAGATAAGGAATTCAAAAGAATGATGATAAGAGAAGCTCAGTGAGCTCAGCCACATCAAAGAAAACTATAAACGACTCCAGGAGAACTACAAAGAACTCCAGGGAAGTTACAAGGAACTTACTGAGAACTACAACAGCATGAAAAAGGACATGGAAACTATCAATAAGTGCCAGAAGGAAATGAAGAATACAATTTCTGAATTGAAGAATACAATAGAAGGAATCAACAGTAGGCTAGAGGAAGCAGAGGACCAGATCAGCGAGTTGGAGGATAATGTAGACAAATACTCCAGGAAAGTACAAGAGAATAAAAAAGGGCTGAATAAGACTGAAGAGGGGTTAAGAGAGCTGCAGGACAACATGAAACGAAACAACATCCGTATCATAGGGATACCAGAAGGAGAAGAGAAACAAGGAATGGAAAACCTGTTCAAAAAAGTCATGATAGAAAATTCCCCTAACATGATGAGTGAAAACATTAATCCAGTTCAGGAAGCACAGAGGGTCCCAATGAGGATCAACCCAAACATTCCAACACCAATGTACATTATTATTAAAATGGCTAATTTCAAAGACAAAGAGAGAATCCAAAAAGGATCAAGAGAGAAAAGACAAATAACATACAAAGGGGCTCCAATAAGGCTATCAAATGATTATTCAACAGAAACAATTCAAGCCAGAAGGGAATGGCAAAAAGTATTTCAAGTCATGGTCAACAAAGGCCTGCAACCAAGAATACTCTACCCAGCAAGGCTCTCATTCAAGACAGAAGGAGAAATGAGGAGTTTTCCAGACAAAAAAAGAATAAAAGAATACATCTCTACCAAACGAGCATGGCAAGAAATGTTAAAGGTTCTGCTATAAAAATAAGTAAACAAATGAAATGAAGAAACAGAGAAAGCCAAAGAGGAATACAGACACAAATGGAGAAAATGGCAATGAATAAGTATCAATCAATAATAACCTTAAATGTAAATGGAATAAATGCACCAATCAAAAGACATAGGGTAGACCAATGGATAAGACAACATGACACACTTATATGCTATCTTCAAGAGACCCACCTCAGAACAAAAGATCCACACAGACTG
The DNA here is from genome assembly GCA_004026585.1 of Noctilio leporinus. NCBI lineage: Eukaryota > Metazoa > Chordata > Mammalia > Chiroptera > Noctilionidae > Noctilio > Noctilio leporinus. The sequence goes on along the minus strand of PVIW01006071.1, from coordinate 495 downwards.
AGAGTGAAGGGATGGAAAAATATATATCAAGGTAATGGACACGAAAAAAAAAAAAGCTGGAGTAGCAATACTGATTTCAGATAAAATAGATTTTACAATGAAGGACATAAAAAGGGACAAAGATGGACATTTCATAATACTTAAGGGAACAATCTATCAAGAAGAAATAACTCTGATAAACATATACACACCCAACATAGGAGCTCCGAAATATGTAAGGAAAATCTTGGAAGACTTTAAGAAAGACGTAGACAGCAACACACTAATAGTAGGGGATTTTAATACCCCACTATCAACAATGGACAGATCTTCCAAACAAAAAATCCCCAGAGATGTTGTGGCATTGAACAACACTCTAGAGGAAATGGACCTAACTGATGTCTACAGAGTCTTTTACCCCAGAGAAGAAAAATACACATTCTTTTCAAATGCACATGGATCATTCTCCAAGATAGACCACATGGTATGTCACAAGACAAGCCTCCACAAATACAG
>PVIW01006070.1:0-94022 GCA_004026585.1 Noctilio leporinus | reverse complement strand
CAGTTCCATCCATGTTGTTGCAAAGGGTACAAGTTCCTTCTTTCTTTCTGCTATATAGAATTCCATTGTGTAAATGGACCAAAGTTTTTTGATCCAATCACCCACTGATGGGCACTTAGGCTGTTTCCAGCACTTGGCTATTGTAAATAGTGCCGCTATGAACATAGGTGTGCATAGGTTCTTATGAATTGGTGTTTCAGGATTCTTTGGGTATAGTCCAACTAGTGGAATTGCAGGATCAAAAGGCAGTTCCATTTTTAGTTTTTTAAGGAAACCCCATACTGTTTTCCACAGTGGCTGCACCAGCCTACATTCCCACCAACAGTGTATGAGGGTTCCCTTTGCCGCATCCTCACCAACACTAGTTGTTTGTTGATTTGCTGATGATTGCCATTCTGACAGGTGTGAGGTGGTAACTTATTGTGGTTTTAATTTGCATCTCTCTGATGACTAGTGATGTTGAGCATTCTTTCATATGCCTCTGGGCCCTTTGTATATCTTCCTCAGTGAGTTGTCTGTTCAGGTCCTTTGCCCATTTTTTGATTGGGCTGTCTGTCTCCCTGGTGTTGAATCGCATTAGTTCCTTATATATTTTGGAGATCAGACCCTTGTGTGAGGTATCATTGGCAATTATGTTTTCCCATACAGTTGGTTCCCTTTGAATTTTGCTGATATTTTCCTTAGCTGAACATAAACTTTTTAATTTGATATAGTCCCATTTGTTGATTTGTTCTTTTATTTCCTTTGCCCTTGGTGAAGTATCAGTAAACATATCTTTGCGTAGGATATCCAAAAATTTACTGCCTGTATTTTTCTCTAGGACCTTTATAGTGGCACTGCTTATGTTTAAATCCTTTATCTTGAGTTTATTTTGGTGTATGGTGTAAGTTGGTGGTCTAGTTTTATCTTTTTGCATGTTGCTGTCCAGTTCTCCCAACACCATTTGTTGAAGAGACTGTTTTTACTCCATTGGATGTTCCTTCCCCCTTTGTCAAATATGAGTTGACCATAGAGTCCTGGTTTAATTTCTGGGCTCTCTATTCTATTCTATTGATCTATATGTCTATTCTTATGCCAATACCAGATAGTTTTGATGACAGTAGCCTTGTAGTATTGTTTGAAGTCCGGTATTGTGATTCCTCCTAGCTTGTTCTTCTTTCTTAAGATTGTGGTGGCTATTCATGGGCGTTTTTGGCTCCATATAAATTTTTGAAGTATTTTTTCTATTTCTGTGAAGTCTGTCATTGGTATTTTAATTGGGATTGCATTGAATATGTAGATTGCTTTGGGTAATATGGACATTTTAATGATGTTAATTCTTCCCATCCACGAACATGATATATGCTTCCATTTATTTGTGTCTTTCTTGATTTCTTTCTTCATTGTTCTGTAGTTTTCTGAGTACAGGTCTTTTACCTCCTTAGTTAAGCTAATTCCTAGGTACATTATTTTTCTTGTTGCTATGGTAAATGGGATTTGTTTCTTTGCTTCTATTTCTGTTGTTTCATTATTGATATACAAAAGTGCTTTTGATTTCTGGATATTGATTTTATACCCAGCTATTTTGCTAAATTTGCTTATTAGGTCGAGTAAGTCTTTGGTGGAGCCCATCGGGTTTTGTATGTACACTATCATATCATCTGCAAATAATGACAGTTTGACTTCCTCCTTTCCAATTTGGATACCTTTGATTCCTTTTTCTTCTCTGATGGCTATAGCTAGAACTTCCAAGACAATGTTGAATAGAAGTGGAGAGAGTGGACAGCCTTATCTTGTTCCTGATCTTAGGGGGAAAGCTTTCAGTTTTTGTCCATTAAGTATGATGTTGGCTTCAGGTTTCTCATAGATGGCCTTTATGATGTTGAGGTATGCTCCCTCTATTCCCATTTTGCTGAGGGTTTTTATCATAAATGGTTGCTGCACTTTATCGAATGCTTTTTCAGCATCTGTTGATATGATCATATGGTTTTTATCTTTCAATTTGTTGATGTGGTGTATTACATTTATTGATTTATGAATGTTGTACCATCCTTGCATCCCTGGGATGAAGCCCACTTGATCATGGTGTATGATCTTTGTAATATACTGCTGAATCCGATTGGCCAATATTTTGTTGAGAATTTTATCATCTATGTTCATCAGAGATATTGGCCTGTAGCTTTCTTTCTTAGTTGTATCTTGCCCTGGTTTGGGGATTAGAATAATATTGGCCTCATAGGAAGAGTTTGGGAGTCTTCCTTGTTCCTGATTTTTTTGATATAGTTTGAGGAGGATAGGAGTTAGTTCTTCTTTAAATGTTTGGTAAAATTCACCTGTGTAGCCATCTGGTCCAGGGCTTTTGTGCTTTGGGAGATTTTGGATTACTTCTTGAATTTCACTAGTTGTTATTGGCCTATTCAGGCTTTCTGCTTGTTCTGGATTCAGTTTTGGTAGATTATACCTTTCCAGAAATGTGTCCATTTCATCCAGGTTGTCATATTTTTTGTCATATAGTTGTTTGTAGTAATTTCTTACAATCTTTTGTATTTCTGAGGTATCAGTTGTGTTTTCTCTTCTGTCAGTTCTGATTCTGTTTATTTGGGTCCTCTCTTTTTCTTGATGAGTCTGGATAAGGGCTTGTCAATTTTGTTTATTTTTTCAAAGAACTGGCTCCTGGACCTGTTGAATCTTCCAATTGTAGTTTGAATCTCTGAGATATTTAATTCTGCTCTGATCTTGATGATTTCCTTCCTTCTACTTGCTCTGGGCTTTGTTTGTTGTTGCTCCTCTAGTTCTTGCAGCTTTGTGGTAAGGTTGTTTTTATAAACTTCTTGTAACCCTTTTTGGAAGGCCTGTATTGCTATAAATTTCCCTCTGTGAACTGCCTTTGCTGTATCCCATAGGTTTTGAGCTGTTGTGTGTTCATTGTCATTTGTTTCCAGGAACTTTTTGATTTCATCTTTGATCTCATTGTTGACCCCTTCATTGCTTAAAAGCTGTTATTCAGTCTCCATGAGTTAGAGAATTTTTGGGTTTTTCCCTTGAATTTGGTTTCTAGTTTCAAGTCATTGTGATCTGAGAAATATTTTGTATGATTTCCATTTTCCTGTATTTGTGGAGGCTTGTCTTATGACATACCATGTGGTCTATCTTGGAGAATGATCCATGTGTATTTGAAAAGAATGTGTATTTTGTTTCTTGGGGTAAAAGACCCTGTATACATCGCTTAGATCCATTTCCTCTAGAGTGTTGTTCAATGCCACAACATCTCTGGGGAATTTTTGTTTGGAAGATCTGTCCATTATTGATAGTGGGGTATTAAAATCTCCTACTATTAGTGTGTTGCTGTCTATGTCTTTCTTAAAGTCCTCCAAGATTTTCCTTATATATTTCGGAGCTCCTGTGTTGGGTGCGTATATGTTTATCAGAGTTATTCCTTTTTGATGGATTGTTCCCTTAAGTATTATGAAATATCCATCTTTGTCCCTTTTTATGTCCTTCATTGTAAAATCTATTTTATCTGAAATCAGTATTGCTACTCCAGCTTTTTTTTCATGTCCAGTTGCTTGATATATAGTTTTCCATCCCTTCACTCTCAGTCTGTGTTGAACTTTTGTTCTGAGGTGGGTCTTTTGAAGACAGCATATATGTGGGTCATGTTGTCTTATCCATTCGGCTACCCTATGTCTTTTGATTGGTGCATTTAATCCATTTACATTTAAGTTTATTATTGATTGATACTTATTCATTGCCATTTTCTCCCTTTGTGTCTGTATTCCTTTTTGGCTTTCTCTTTTTCTTCATTTTATTTGTTTACTTATTTTTATAGCAGACCCTTTAGCATTTCTTGTAATGCTGGTTTGGTAATGATGTATTCTTTTAGTCTTCTTTTGTTTGGGAAGCTCCTTATTTCTCCGTCTATCTTGAATGAGAGCCTTGCTGGGTAGAGTATTCTTGGTTGCAGGCCTTTGTTTACCTTTACTTGAAATACTTTTTGCTGTTCCCTTCTGGCTTGAATTGTTTCTGTTGAATAATCATTTGATAGCCTTATTGAAGCCCCTTTGTATGTTATTTGTCTTTTCTCTCTTGATGCTTTTAGGATTCTCTCTTTGTCTTTGAAATTCGCCATTTTCATAATAATGTGCCTTGGTGTTGGTCTGTTTGTGTTGATCCTCATTGTGACCCTCTGTGCTTCCTGAACTGGATTAATGTTTTCACTCATGTTAGGGAAATTTTCTATCATGACCTTTTTGAACAGGTTTTCCATTCCTTGTTTCTCTTCTTCTGGCATCATTATGATCCGGATGTTGTTACGTTTCATGTTGTCCTGCAGCTCTCTTAACCCCTCTTCAGTCTTATTCAGCCTTTTTTTATTCTCTTGTACTGTCTTTGAGTATTTGTCTACATTATCCTCCAATTCGCTGATTCAGTCCTCTGCTTCCTCTAGCCTACTGTTGATTCCTTCTACTGTATTCTTCAATTCAGAAATTGTATTCTTCATTTCCTGCTGGCAATTATTGATAGTTTCCATGTCCTTTTTCATGCTGTTGTAGTTCTCAGTAAGTTCCTTGTAACTTCCCTGGAGTTCTTTGTAGTTTCCCTGGAGTTCTTTGTAATTCCCCTGGAGTTCTTTGTAATTTCCCTGGAGTTCTTTGTAGTTCTCCTGGAGTTGTTTATAGTTTTCTTTGATGTGGCTGAGCTCACTGAGCTTCTCTATCATTATTTTTTTGAATTCCTTATCTGATATTCCAGGTGCCTCTGTTTCATTTTGTGTTCTTTCTGAGGATGCTTCCTTTCCTTTTGGTGATGGACTGATTCATTTTTCCCCATTTTGGATGTCTGTTCTTGTTTTTTATTTATTTATTTATTTATTTATTTATTTATTTATTTATTTATTTATTTTTGTTCTTTCCTTGGATTAACCTGCTTTGCTTCCTTGCCTTAGTTGAGCACCCTTCTTTGATAGGAGATTTGTGTAGTTCAATGTTGCCGTCTCCCAGATTTTCTCCACTTGCTGTTCTTGGTGTGTCCTTTATTTGGGCTGTCTGGTTGTATTCTGGGCCTGTGGGCTGTAACATTGATAGTGCTGCCTTATAGAGGCCAAAGAACTTTGTGAGCTCAATGCCATGTACTCTCCAATTCCTTCTGTAAATGGTTCTGTAAATTCTGGTACAGCAGCCTTACACACGAAACCTTCTAATGAATCACGAATTCACCAGCATTCCATATAATCTTTCATTTAATACTTTTCAGGATTATACGTATATCATCCCTCTTTCTCTGGGGAGACCTGAGTGTGGAAGGGATTTAAGAAGTATCAACTCTTCTTGGAGGTGTCTGCCATGTGGTGCCAATTCAGGTAGAAGTTGGTCTATGGCTGGTATATTAATGCCAGTTGTCACAGGAGGCTTCAGTTCATCACCATATGGACTTCTTCCTGAGGATGCTTGTGTGTCCTCATGATATGGCAGTGCCTTTCCTGAGAGTGATCCCAATCTGGTTCTGCCCCTGGACGGGACACCCAGGCGACCTCAGTGTAGCTTAGCGCCACGCACCTTCCAGCTCACCCCGCCCCTGGCCCTACAGTCCCACCCTTTGTCCATTTTTTAATTGAGTAATTAGGTATTTTTGGTGTTGAGTTTTGTAAGTGCTTTAAATATTTTGTATAATAACATCTTATCAGATATATTGGCTAATATGTTCTCACATTTTGTGGATTGTATTTTTGTTGATGATTTCTTTTGTTGTGCAAAGTCTTTTTAGTTTGGTGTAGTTTGCTTATTTTTTTCTTTTATCTCACTTGCCTGGGGAGATACATCCAATAAAAATTTCTATGAGCAATGTTGACTGTTTTGCTGCTCATGTTTTCTTCAAGGATTTTTATGGTGTCTGATCTAACAGTTTACTCTTTGATCTTTGATCATTTTTGGTTTTGTTATTGTGTGTGGTGTAAGGTGGTCTAGTTTCAAGACCACCAATATTTTTATTTTGAATGATAATGTGGGAATAGTTGGGTAATTAGAAACTTTTATGTGATTTGTGAGGTCAGCCATACATATTCTTATGTTTTGTGCATGGGTTGCACAGATGAGTAGGGGGCGGTCATATCATTTCTATCTTCCTCTATTTTTGCTGATTAAAAACCAAATCATCTTGGTTTTTTAATGATATAATGAACAGGCTCTCATGTGTCCACCAAAATACACAGGTTGCTAGATTATTGGAAAAAATATGGTGACTCTTTACGAATGTCATTATGTACAGTATATATTCATGAGCTTCTTGAGTGGGAGAAGATATATAGGGTGCATATGATCAATTGGCAATAACTTTGCATCTCCTTAATTTCACATGCTTCTTATTAATTTAAAAAAACTGGTTTTTAAGGTTATGATTTAACATCATTGTTTCAGATATAAAGTATTAAATTCTGAGAACAACCATCATGTCAAAGGAATATGATGTTAGAGTAAACCATAATTTCTGGGGACTGTGTGCAGGGCCAACTGCTAAGGAAATTGCTGACTTCAATAACATCCCTTTAAAGCTTACAATGTGAAGAAGGTGCATGATAATGATCCTGATGTCACCACACCTACAAGGAAAATGCATGAGGTATGCAAGGATTGCACAAGTCTGGGTATTATACACAGAATCCAGGAGATCATTGATGAAGATCCAGAATGTTTACCTTGATGTTTTGAGAGACGTAGTTGTATTGTAGATGAAGCAAGTCGCAAATGGATGTCATTTGATCTTTCAACAAGCACATAACACCAAAAAGGTGCAAGAATGTCTAAGTGTCAATGTTTCTGAATTCTGGTCAAAGGAAAGCTGGCTGCCTAGTTTACCAGATGCAAATCCTTTAGATTATTATGTATGCAGCCTTTGTGAGAGAAAAGTTAATAAACAATAAACAGCCTCATTCCAATAAAGAGGCTGTTTAAGCTAAGATTGGAAACATGATGATATCCATGGATAAAGAAAAGTTGATTAAAGCTTGCTCAAGATTCCAAAGTTGAATTGAGTATTATTGCAGCAAATGGAGACTTTTTTTAACAATTAAAAAAATGACTCTGTTTATGTATTTACATGTAAGAATAAGTTTATTTCAAAGTATAACATTTTTGTGGTATTTTGTTTATTTTACTACAATCTTGCCAAATGATCGCATGCACCCTGTAGTTACCTTTCTTGATTAACTTACCAATAAGAAAAGAGACACAGAACAAAACCTTGAAAGATATGGAGGAATCTGGGGGGGAAAAAAAGGATTTCTTGGAATCACTTTGCTTATATTTCTAGAGTACTGAGTTTATACCAGTGTCTTATCAGATACACATTGTCTAGTGTAAATTTTAGAACTTGTGTGAGTTCTGTGAATGCTCTCTCTGAAGATAGGCTAGGAGGACTGTGCTGGTAGCTCAGATAGGCTGCAGAACAGCTTACTTTGACATCCCTTATTCTATTCTTATGTGAGGGAAACTAGTGTCATGCATGAAAGGTTATAGTGTATTCATGAAAGGTTATAGTTCTTTTATAGAGTGTGGTAAGTTTATAAAGGTCAGGATAAATAAGTTTACAACAGTATTTTTAAAACCCATAAAGAAAGGAAACAGTAACAAAGTTTTATTGACAGCTGCCTTTGTGCTGACACTGTCAGTGTCACACGTACTTCCAACGTCAGCAATCATTTGCTATCAGTTGAAGCATTATACTGGTTAATGCTGGATTTTTAGCATGGTCATTTATCCCAAAAGATTTGGGTTAATTATTCCTTACCAAATAGATTCAGTTTAATGTCAAGAAAATTTCATTATTTATATAAATAGATATGCCTTTTCAGGGTTTTTTCTTAAAGACAAATTATCATAACTTATTCTGACAGTTATAGATCTATTATGATTCACTTGATTTCTTAATGGGGAAGAATCATTAAGAAACATTAAGATTGAATGTTAAATCAAACAAAAGTATTTTTGCAAATGAGGTTTTTTCAAGAATGAAAGTAGTATTCACATGTTTTTCTGATTCTAACAACACTGTTAAAAGTTTACCATATAATATCTCATTTATATTTCTTCTAGAAGAAGGTTTCCAGAGTAGATCTCTTTTCATGCACAGGAGTCTATTGTATCTGTACCACAAATAGTTGTTTGAATCATTTTTTGGCATATTTTAATGTAGAAATGCATAGGAATGTGTAAGTGTTTCATTTGAAAAGTTCTAATAGCATCTCTGTTTTCATAGTTACCAGTTCATGCTGGTCATCTTATTGCTGGGTCTCTGTTTATGCATGTTTCTATGAAGTGACTGCTTGCGGGGCTTTCTTAACTGAGCAGGCTTTATGTTTGCAGATGATCCATGGGAACACAAACAAGGAATTGTAGCATCATTATTTCATCCCCAAAGCTGAGTCATGGCAGGCATAATTACTGAGGCTAACATCTGGAGTGGTTTATTAAAGGGAATTCTGCCAAGATCGTTAGCATATACAAAACAATATTATCCATATGTGCCATTTTGTCACTATTGAACATTGGGGTGTATTATTATGAAGGGAAGTGAATACAATCCAGCAAAGGATCACCACTGACACATCTTTCTAGAGCTGATTTTTATTTAGCTTGACAGAGCAGTTTGCTACATATTTTCATGATCATGAACTCACCCATCTGAAGGGGTTTTAGATAGAAAGGTACCTGGTTACTTGGTCTCACCAGAATTAAAATGCACTCTTCATTAAATTTCTGCTGAGTTCTTTTTTTTTATTTAAAAAAAAAGTCCTCCAAATTCTAGAAATAATTAGAAGACTATTATTAACAAATAAAAAGATTACTAGATACTGAGGGCCTATTACATGTTCAACCTTATTGAAAGCTCGGTACATACAATTGAGTTTAATAGGAATTTCATCCATTAGGGTGATAAAAGAACACTGTGGTTCAATTTCTGAATGTCTTTGAGTAGTACTGAATTACTGTTCATGCTTTTCCTTAACAGACAGCTCTGCAGTTGAATAGAGGGTATTAAATCAGTAGATTGGTCCTCATCAAAATTTGAGTTCCAATTCTTAGGAATACTATAGTTCTAATAAGGTTGCAACTTAGTTTATTTAAATCGTAATCTAGACAGTTACCCTACCCTGGCATGTTGTCCTCCTTAGGCAGGAGTAGAGGGTAGTAGGCTCATCTGCATTCTAAACATGGTTATAGAGGGAGAAGACATAGATCTTCAAGTCATACTTGGTTAGTTTTGGATGAAATGGAGTAAAAGGTGGTCTCCAGAACTGTATCTGGTTTCCCCTTTGTGCCAGTCATTGCCAGGTGCTGAAGACAATATAAGGAAGAACATCACTATCCTTTAGTTCTGTTGTAATCTGGGTAACTGATTTATGTTAATAAATAATATTTGCAAATGGTTCATGAGGTGTGTGGTGGAGGTACATGCACGTAGAGTGGGAACACTGTGGAAGAGACCTGAAATTAAATATACTTGTTGGACAAGTTTAAGTTGTCAACCACAAAACCCCCACATCATTTCCCCTTGAGACAATGACAGCAGACTCTCTTTCCAGGTAGCCTATTGTTCCTTCAGCCTGTGCAGATACTCCCTTTATGAAGTCAGAACTGAGAGCAAGTCCCACTTCTCACAGGAGTCCTGCTGTCTCCCCATTCTCATTTCCTCCTGAACCCTCCCAGCTGCAGGTCAGGACAGCTCCCTTTCTGTCTGGGCCTTGAAGTCAGCTTTAACTGGTCTTTTGCTCTCAGGCTGTCTGCCATATTTTTGTTGTGTGTGCACTGCACATATCATGCCTTAAAAAAAACCCCACACTTCTTGGAAAGACCCCATGACCTTCTGCCATTCCATTCACATTCTTACAGCAGGTCATTGATGTTCACCCTTCTGAGACTTACCCTATGCCTTTCATTCCCTTTGGTGAATTCCCCGTTAGCCTTTAAAATGAAGGCCAGGGCCTCCCATTTTAGCTTCTAGGTGACAGATTCCCCTCCATTAGAGTCTGGTACTTTCTGTTTCTCATGCTATTCGGTGAGCTCCTCCAGGATAGGGATTTACTTCACATGTTGTATGTGTTGTATGTATACAGCCAGTGTTTGTAGAGTAAATGCATGGTTGAGGTGCTGATTGAACTTGCCCTTGAAGGAGGAGTAAGCTTTGTTAGTAATGAATATGCATTCACCTTAAGACAAATTTAGTAAGATCCCTCACTTTTAATAAGGTGTTTTATCAGAATAGACTTCTTGTCAATAGATCGAAAAGTGGGCCACAGATTATTGCTGGAGAGAGAGATGGTAGGTTTGCCACTGTTAAGTCCCTGAAAAGTTAAAAGTCTGTTTTAAATGCATGCAGTTTTAAAAAATCAGTTATATAGCAGTGTTGATTTGAAGATTTTTACCCATTCTTGGATATTTGGCTTATTTAATATAGGACATTTTTATTTCTGAATTACCAATTTTGCTGTTTTAGAATGCATCAATCACCAATGCTTTAGTATTTCTGAAGTATCAATTGTGATTTCTCCTCTGTCATTTCTGATTCTTGATGAGTCTGAATAAAGGCTTGTCAATTTTGTTAATTTTTTCAAAGAACCAGCTCTTGGACTTATTGATTTTTTGAATTGTACTTTGAGACTCTAAGTTATTTAATTCTGCTCTGATCTTGACGAATTTCTTCCTTCTACTTGCTCTGGGTTCTGTTTGTTATTGCTCCTCTAGTTCTTGCAGCATTATGGTTAGGTTGTTTGTATAAGGTTCTTCTATCCTTTTTAGGTAGGCCTTTATTTCTATGAATTTCCCTCTGAGGACTGCCTTTGCTGTGTCCCATAGGTTTTGGGCAGTTGTGTTTTCATTGTCATTTGTTTCTAGGAACTTTTTGATTTCATCCTTTTTATTTATTTGTTTATTTTGGTAATACATTTTTTTTTCAAGGAAACTCCATACTGTTTTCCACAGTGGCTGCACCAGCCTACATTCCCAACAACAGTGCACAAGGATTCCCTTTGCCCCACATCCTCGCCAATACTTGTCTGTTGATTTGTTGATGATTGCCATTCTGACAGGTGTGAGGTGGTATCTTATTGTGGTTTTAATTTGCACCTCTCTGATGACTAATGATGTTGAGCATTCTTTCATATGCCTCTGGGCCCTTCGTATATCTTCCTCAGTGAGTTGTCTGTTCAGGTCCTTTGCCCATTTTTGAATTGTGCTGTCTGTCTCCCTGGTGTTGAGTCGCATTAGTTCCTTATATATTTTGGAGATCAGACCCTTGTGTGAGGTATCATTGGCAATTATGTTTTCCCATACAGTTGGTTCCCTTTGAATTTTGCTGATATTTAGCTGAATAGAAACTTTTTAATTTGATATAGTCCCATTTGTTGATTTGTTCTTTTATTTCCTTTCCTCTTGGTGAAGTATCAGTAAACATTTCTGCATAGGATATCCAAAAGTTTACTGCCTATAATTTTCTCCAGGACCTTTTTGGTGGCACTGCTTATGTTTAAATCCTTTATCCATCTTGAGTTTATTTTGGTGTATGGTGTAAGTTGGTGGTCTAGTTTTATCTTTTTGCATGTTGCTGTCCAGTTCTCCCAACACCATTTATTGAAGAGACTGTTTTTACTCCATTTGATGTTCCTTCCCCCTTTGTCACATATTAGTTGACCATAGAGTCCTGGGTTAATTTCTGGGCTCTTTATTCTGTTCCATTGATCTATATGTCTATTCTTATGCCAGTACCATGCTGTTTTGATGACAGTAGCCTTGTAGTATTGTTTGAAGTCCGGTATTGTGATTCCTCCTAGCTTGTTCTTCTTTCTCAAGATTGCAGTGTCTATTCGTGGGCGTTTTTGGCTTCATATAAAGTTTTGAAGTATTTTTTCTATTTCTGTGAAGTCTTTCATTGGTATTTTAATTGGGATTGCATTGAAGGTGTAGATTGCTTTGGGTAGTATGGACATTTTAATGATGTTAATTCTTCCCATCCATGAACATGGTATATGTTTCCATTTATTTGTATCATCCTTGATTTCTTTCTTTATTGTTCTGTAGTTTTCTGAGTACAGGTCTTTTACCTCCTTAGTTACATTTATTCCTAGGACCTTTATTTTTCTTGTTGCTATGGTAAATGGGATTTGTTTTTTTGCTTCTATTTCTGTTGTTTCATTATTGGTATACAAAAATGCTTTTGATTTCTGGATACTGACTTTATACCCAGCTATTTTGCTAAATTTGCTTATTAGGTTGAATATGTTTTTGGTGGAGCCCATTGGGTTTTGTATGTACACTATCATATCACCTGCAAATAATGACAGTTTGACTTCCTCCTTTCCAATTTGGTTAGCTTTGATTCCATTTTCTTCTCTGATGGCTATAGCTAGAACTTCGAAGACAATGTTGAATGGAAGTGGAGAAAGTGGACAGCCTTGTCTCATTCCTGATCTTAGGGGGAAAGCTTTCAGTTTTTGTCCGTTAAGTATGATGTTGGCTTCAGGTTTCTCATAGATGGCCTTTATGATATTGAGGCATGCTCCCTCTATTTTCATTTTACTGAGGGTTTTTTATCATAAATGGTTGCTGTACTTTATCAAATGCTTTTATAGCATATATTGATATGATTATATGGTTTTTATCTTTCAATTTTTTAATGTTGTGTATTACATTTGTTCATTTACGAATGTTGTACCATCCTTGCATCCCTGGGATGAAACCCAGTTGATCGTGGTGTATGATCTTTGTAATATACTGCTGAATCCATTTGGCCAATATTTTGTTCAGAATTTTAGCATCTATGTTCTTTCTTAGTTGTATCTTGCCCTGGTTTTGGGATTAGAATAATATTGGCCTCATAGAACGAGTTTGGGACTCTTCCCTCTTCCTGAATTTTTTGGTATAGTTGGAGGAGGATAGGAGTTAGTTCTTCTTTAAATGTTTGGTAAAATTCACCTGTGTAGCCATCTGGTCCAGGGCTTTTGTGCTTTGGGAGATTTTGGATTACTTCTTTAATTTCGCTAGTTGTATTGGCCTATTCAGACTTTCTGCTTCTTCTGGGTTCAATTTTGGTAGATTATACCTTTCCAGAAATGTGTCCATTTCATCCAGGTTGTCATATTTTTTGTCAGAGAGTTGTTTGTAGTAATTTCTTACAATCTTTTGTATTTCTGAGGTATCAGTTGTTATTTCCCTTCTTTCAGTTCTGATTGTTTATTTGGGTCCTCTCTCTCTCTTTCTTGATAAGTCTGGATAAGGGCTTGTCAATTTTGTTTATTTTTTCAAAGAACCAGCTCCCGGTCCTGTTGATTCTTCGAATTGTAGTTTGAATCTCTGAGTTATTTAGTTCTGCTCTGATCTTGATGATTTCCTTCCTTCTACTTCCTCTGGGCTTTGTTTGTTGTTGCTCCTCTAGTTCCTACAGCTTTGTGATTAGGTTGTTTTTATAAACTTCTTGTGACCTTTTTTGGAAGGCGTGTATTGCTATGAATTTCCCCCTGAGAACTGCCTTTGCTGTATCCCGTAGGTTTTGGGCTGTTGTGTGTCCATTGTCATTTGTTTCCAGGAACTTTTTGATGTCATCTTTGATCTCATTGCTAAACCCTTCATTGCTTAAAAGTATGTTATTCAGTCTCTATGAGTTAGAGAATTTTTGGTTTTTTCCTTTGAGATTGGTTTCTAGTTTCAAGCCATTGTGATCTGTGAAGGTACTTTGTATGATTTCAATTTTCCTGTATTTGTGGAGGCTTGTCTTGTGACATACCATGTGGTCTATCTTGGAGAATGATCCATGTGCACTTGAAAAGAATGTGTACTTTGCTTCTTTGGGGTAAAAGACTCTGTATACATCGCTTAGGTCCATTTCCTCTAGAGTGTTGTTCAATGCCACAACATCTTTGGGGATTTTTTGTTTCGAAGATCTGTCCATTGTTGATAGTGGGGCATTAAAATCCCCTACTATTAGTGTGTTGCTGTCTATGTCTTTCTTAAAGTCTTCCAAGATTTTCCTTTTATATTTTGGAGCTCCTATGTTGGGTGTATATATGTTTACCAGTGTTATTTCTTCTTGATTTATTGTTCCCTTAAGTATTATGAAATGTCCATCTTTGTCCCTTTTTATGTCCTTCATTGTAAAATCTATTTCATCTGAAATCATTATTGCTACTCCAGCTTTTTTTTCGTGTCCATTTGCTTGATATATATTTTTCCATCCCTTCACTCTCAATCTGTGTCAATCTTTTGTTCTGAGGTGGGTCTCCTGAAGACAGCGTATATGTGGGTCATGTTTTCTTATCCATTCAGCTACCCTATGTCTTTTGATTGGTGCATTTAATCCATTTACATTTAAGGTTATTATTGATTGATACTTATTCATTGCCATTTTCGCCCTTTGCATTCCTCTTTGGCTTTCTCTGTTTTTTTTTGTTTGTTTGTTTTGTTTTTTTCCATTTTATTTATTTATTTATTTTTAAAGCTGACCCTTTAGCATTTCTTGCCATGCTGGTTTGGTAGAGATGTATTCTTTTAGTCTTTTTTTGTCTGGGAAGCTCCTCATTTCTCCTTCTATCTTGAATGAGAGCCTTGCTGGGTAGAGTATTCTTGGTAGCAGGCCTTTGTTTATCATTACTTGAAATACTTTTTGCCATTCCCTTCTGGCTTGAATTGTTTCTGTTGAATAATCATTTGATAGCCTTATTGGAGCCCCCTTATATGTTATTTGTCGTTTCTCTCTTGATGCTTTTAGGATTCTCTCTTTGTCTTTGAAATTCGCCATTTTCATATTAATGTGCCTTATTGTTGGTCTGTTTGGGTTGATCTTCATTGGGACCCTCTGTGCTTCCTGAACTGGATTTTTGTTTTCACTCATCATGTTAGGGAAATTTTCTGTCATGATTTTTTGAACAGATTTTCCATTCCTTGTTTCTCTTCTTCTGGCATCGTTATGATCCGGATGTTGTTACGTTTCATGTTGTCCTGCAGCTCTCTTAAACTCTCTTCAATCTTGTTCAGCCTTTTTCAATTCTCTTGTACTGTCTTGGAGTATTTGTCTACATTATCCTCCAACTCGCTGATCCTGTCCACTGCTTCCTGTAGCCTACTGTTGATTCCTTCTATTGTATTCTTCAGTTCAGAAATTGTATTCTTCATTTCCTCCTGGCCCTTATTGATAGTTTCTATGTCCTTTTTCATGCTATTGTACCTCTCAGTAAGTTCCTTGTAACTTCTCTGGAGTTCTTTGTAGTTCTCCTGGAGTTGTTTATAGTTTTCTTTGATGTGGCTGAGCTCACTGAGCTTCTCTATCATCATTCTTTTGAATTCCTTATCTGATATTTCAGATGCCTCTGTTTCATTTTGTGTTCTTTCTGGGGATTCTTCCTTTCCTTTTGGTGATGGACTGAACCTTTTTTCCCCTATTTTGGGTGTCCGTTGTTGCTTGTTTTTTATTTATTTGTTTTTTTCTTGTGTTAACCTGCTTTGCTTCCTTGCCTTAGTTGATCACCATTCTGTGATAGGAGATTTGTGGAGTTCAATTTTGCAGTCTCCCAGATTTTCTCCACTTGTTGTTCTTGGTGTGTCCTTTATATAGACTTTCTGGTTGTATTCTTGGCCTGTGGGCTTTTATCAGGAAAAAAAGGGGGAAAAAAAAAAGAAAAAAGAAATAAAAAAGATAATAATAATAAGATGAAATGGTTAAGATGGTTGTTCACCTTTAATAGTCCCTGGTTGGTCCAGATGGAGCCAGGACTTGAGGGATTTTAGCAGGAAAAAAGAAAAAAACATATATATATGTCATATATATATAAGCAAAAAGGGTTTAGTTGGCTGTTCACCCTTAATGATCCCTGATTGGTCCAGGTGGAGACGGGACCTCTGGGCTTATATCAGAGAGAGAAAGGAAAAAAAAAAAAAAAAGGAAAAAGTCACAAGATAAAGAAAAAACAATATTAATAAAGAAAGAGTTTAGGTATCTTGTTCACCCCTTATGATGTCTGATTGGTCCAGGTGGAGCCAAGACATGTGGGCTTTAACAGGAAGAAAGGAAAAAAAAAAAAAAAGAAAATGAAAGAAAAAAAAAGGTGGGATAGAAAAGAATAATGAAAGGGTTTAGGTGGCTGGGGAAGGGAGGAATACTTAGATTGAGGACTGGGAATGCGTTGTAGTCAGAGAGTGAGTAGACTTTCAATCAAGAGTAGGGGGAGGGTCTTGCGTACTTAGGTGGGTTGAGATAGGTGTGGATTAAAAGTATGTGAGAAGTAACTTTTGAAAAGGATATGTTGGGGATTAATTGTTCATGTAGCTCTGGGTGTAACTCAGGTGCTTGAGATTCGCAGCAATCCATTTCCTGAGGCTGCCTCTTTTTCTTGGTTGGGTCTCTGCAGTCTATAAGTCTAGCTGGTCTTGGAGTGGCAGGGCCTGTGATTGTCAGTCAGGGCTGATTCTGAGTGTCAGCCCCCAGGAAGGCTGGACCTTCAGTAGCCTAGCTGGGTTTTAGGGCTGCCAGTATTCTGGGGCAGTCCTTTTTTTCCCACTACTTGTAATCCTTTTTGCCATTCCCTTCTGTCTTGTATTATTTTTGTTGAATAATCATTTGATAATCTTATTGGAGCCCCTTCATATGTTCTTTGCTGTTTCTCTCTTGATGCTTTTAGGATTCTGTCTTTATCTTTGAAATTTGCCATTTTAATAATAATGTGTCCTGGAGTGGGTCTGTTTTAGATTCATCCTCATTAGGTTCCTTTGTGCTTCCTGAAATTGAATAATGTTTTCAGTCATCACGTTAGGGAAGTTTGCTATCATTACATTTTTGTACATGTTTTCCATTCCTTGTTTCTCTTCTCCTTCTGGTATCCCTATGATACAGATGTTATTGAATGTCATACTGTCCTACAGCTCTCTTAAAAACCTCTTTATTCTCGTTCAGCCTTTTTGCATTCTGTTGCACTGTCTTGAAATACTTTTCTTCATTGTCCTCCAGCTCACTGATCCCATCCTCTGCTACCTCTAGCCTGTTTTTGATTCCTTCTACTGCATTCTTCAATTCAGACATTGTATTCTTCATTTCCTCCTGGTCCTTACTGATAGTCTCTATGTCCTTTTTAATGCTGGCATAGTTTTCAGTAAGTTCCTTGTAGCTTCCCTGGAGTTCTTTGTAGTTCCTCTGGAGTTGTTTATAGTTCTCTTTAAGCTGGCCAAGCTCATTTAGCTTCTCTATCATCATTATTTTGAATTCCACATCTGATAGTTTGTTTGCCTATTTCATTTAGTGATCTTTTTGAGGATTCCTCCTTTCCTTTTGGTGATGGACTGTTTCTTTTTCTCCCCAATTTTAGGTTTTGTTATAATCTGATGAGACTGTGATCAGGTGCCAGGCTAAGGAAGTGCTTGGCTGGAGGGATTGATTTAGTTGTAATACTGTTGATCTGTGATCCACCACCAGGCTCAGATGCAGCTTGGGGTGACAGACCAATTCATTTGTGAATCAGTGAATCAGCTACTGATCTTAGGCCTTGCTTGGCTAGACAGAGAGGTTTAATTGTAATTTAATGGATTAGCTGCCACCCTAGGTGCAGTTAAGTGGGACAGATTCGGATGTAAATCAATGAATTTATGATCAGCCACTGGGCTAGGCAGTCAAGGTTCCATTGTAATCCAATGACTATGTTATTAGCCATCAGGCTCAGGTGGCACTGGTCTAGATTGAAAAATTGTATTGTAATCCAGTGAGTCTGTGATCAGTTGCCATTCTAAGGGGCCACTGGGCTAGACTGAAAGATTCATTTGTAATCCAATGAGCTTGTGATCAGCCTCCAGGCCCAGAAGCCAGTGGGCGGGACAGATCAACTCAGTTGTGAACCAATGAACCCACGATCAGCCACCAAGCTCACTTGCCACTGTGTAAGGCTGCCTGACTGACCCAGCTGTAAGTCAGAGTTTGTAATCAGCCATCAGGCCCAGGCTCTGCTGGGCAAGAAGGACTGACTCAGTTGTAAAGCAATGAATCTAGGATCAGCCACCGGGTTTGCAAGCAATGGTGCAAGGCTACATGACTGACCCAGCTGTAAGTCAGAGAATTTGTAATTAGCCACCAGGCCCAGGAGCTACTGGCCAAGAGATACCTCTTAAGTTTCCAATGATTGTATCTATGCTCAAACAGGGCAGGGTAGGAGAGGTTTATTTAGATGTAAATCAAAGAACTGTCATCATGCACCAGGCTCAGGCACTGCTGTGCAGGGCAGATTGCTTCCAGTGAGTGGGGCTATGAGGACCCTCGGATCGAGGCAACTTGGTGCTGTGCAGCCCACCCGTGGTGTGGGCGATGAGTCAGCACTGGGATCCCCACAGCTGCTTCCCCACTTCTCTCCTCCAAAGCCTCCACTGCAGACTCTCCCCACGTGTCTCCAGTCCGCTCTGCCCTCCCTCTGCTGGAGCCAGGGTAAGTGGGTACTAGCGTATTTTGATTGTGGTCACTCTAATAGTCCTCTGTCTCCAGCGCTTTTTCAGGCTGGTCAACTCCAAGGCTTTCTTCCCTTCTCAGCTGGGTGCTCCTCTACTCTGCAGTGTTGCTGGAGGCCAGGATACCCAGCTCGGGGAACAGAACCCACCCTTCTCAGGTGGAGCCCCCAGCTCCATCCCTTCTACTGCTGCCTCTGTTGGGGACCCAGCCAGCCCTCTCGAGTTTCTGTAATTCCTACCAGTCACGTTGTGATGAAGTGGCCTCTTCTGTTCTGTTTGTGGTTGTAGGACTTCCTTCCAGCTGATATTCTGTTGGTAATTCCAGTTGACATTTTCTCCAAAAAAAGTAATTCTAAATGCAACCTGGGAGGAGATTGGTGTAACTCTACTTACTTCTTCACCATCTTGCCAGAACTCTCTGTTTGCTTTTTTTTTTTTTTTTTTTTTTTGGTATTAACAGTAAGTTTGAACATACCTATTTTTCATTATTAATGACTTTTGCTCATATTCTATGTGGCCGCTTTGATTTTAGTAAAAGGAAGAACATTAGGATTCCTTACAAAATAAATATTTAACTTGGTATATCTCTTGTAGTCATAAGTAGCATAGTTTTATGAGGTGGCTGAAGTGAGACGTTTGCCTGAGATGTTTGAGAATAAAACAGATTTGTTTTTAAATAAAGATTTTATTCATTATTTTTAGAGAGAGGGGAAGGGAGAAAGGGAGAGAAACATAATGTATGGTTGCCTTTCACCTGACCTCATTTGGGGACCTGGCTGGATACCTGGCTTGTAACCTGAATATGTGCCCCAACTGGGAATTGAACCAAAGACCCTTGGGTTTGCAGGCTGGTGCTCAATCCACTGAACTGTGCCAGCCAGCGCAAAATAGAGATTTTTGAATTATCTGAATATCCTGCTTTGCTGATGTTTAAAAGTCAACTGTAGAGCTGTGGTGGAAAATATGTTTATATTGTGCCTTTTCTGCTTTTACTTCTACCTAGAAATATACTGTGCAGTGCTTTATAAGATGTGTCCCATATTCTCTGTGTTAACTCTGGTTTAGAGAGGAAAACAAAAAAAGTGAAGTTCATATTTGATTGGAAAATCTAAAATTACTTCTGTCCTTAGTAATAACAGAGATATGGCTTGGAAAATACTTAACTGTCTTGGGTTCAGTTTTTTTCTCTACTGTGGGAGAGGGTTGAATTTAGTAGGTTAACTTCAAAGCCCCTTGCTATTACACTATTCTATTTGTGTGTTAAAACATAATGATCCCAAAAGTAAATACCCCATCCATTGACTTTTTCCAGTATGCTATAAAAAAATTACTTTAGCACTAAAATATTGTAGAATATGCTATTTAAAAGTGTCTTTGATTATTTATACCCAGCTGCTTTATTCAGCTCTTGAGTTGGCTTTCAGAAATCATACTTGTACAGTAAGGTTTTTACATAAAGTAAAGTCTGGACTCAGGAAATAAACAGTGGATCAAAAATATATATATTTTGGTAGTAGTATATCCAACTTCTACAACATCATGTTAAAAGTCTAATTATAACCAAATAATGTTTTCTAGTTTGTATTTAACTGTACATCAACTTAGTGGACAATTCATAAAGAGTACAATTGACAGCTAATAAAATCCTTGCAAAAATGAATAAGCTTTTAACTTCATATTGAATTATCCTTTCCTGAAAGACTAAAAACTATAATCAGGTTCTTTCTGTGTAATTTGCTGTAGATTACTACTTTAAGGGAATAACATCCTTTGTTTAAAAGGCTTTTTCTATTATTGACTTACAGTGCCTCCTTCTCTTACCAAATCAAAGCTTTCAACCTGCTCTAAAATGCCCTGAGCTTTTTATCTGAAACATTTTTATAATGAGAAAATAATTAATGTTTAAATTGGTATAGATTATTTAAAATAGGCTCAGATTAGCTCTCTGTTGATGTTTTGACCTCCAGAGAGAGAGAAGAAACAAGTTCCTTAGTAGAGAGATGAAATTTTTACCAAATGCATTAAAGCTAAATTGTATAAGTAAAATCTAGTCTTCACTGGTAGATTTTTACTTGTTGGGAGCACTTACTAGATAAGCAAGTAAAATTTGCATTTTTGTGTCTGTTATGTGTTATAACTAGAAAACAAGATAATAACATTATATAGAATAATTAGCAAATTAAAATTGTTCATTTATTGATTTATCAAAATAATTTTAAACTTTATGTATTAACATTCTATAGATAGAGTGTTGAAAAATGCTGCCAAGGTTCCTGCCTCCATGAAGTGTATGGAATTATGACCCAGACCTTTATAGATCCTGAGAAGGACTTAAACAAAATTCAACACCCACTCCTGACTTAAAAACAAAAACAAACAAACAAAAAAAACCTCAATAAAATAGGAATTTGTGAACAATTCTTCAACATTAGCTGAAATATTCAGGCTGCAGAAATAAAGTCTGCATTTTACTTAATGCTGAAATATGACTAGCATTCTCTCTAACCCGCAAATGAGGCAGGGATGACACCATCCTCATGTAGGAAGTATGCATCAATGAAATCAGACAAGTAAAGATCATTAGAAACTTAAGAATTGTAAAAGATGACGTGATATTCGCAGGTGATACTTGGAAAATCTAGAAATCACTGAGAAAACAAACAATAAAATAAAACTAAAAATTCAGTAAAGTACTAAGATATGAAATTAACTTTAAAAAATTGAACAGAAAATAAAATTGAATTCAGATTCTTATTTATGACAGCAACAACAATAACAAGAAAATAAAATTAAGCATGTATGTCCCAAATCTATATAAGAAAATTACTAAACCTTTCCTGAAAAACCCAGGGTAGCCATAGCTTGTTCTTGGGTAGGATGACACAACATCATAAAGATGTCATTTATCTTCAAGGTAATAAATTTAATGCAATCAGTGAAAGTGACAAATTTTTACTTTGAGTTTGGCAATTTGATTCTAATGTTCATTTATAAAATAAACATGCAAGAATATTTAGGAAAACCTAAAAGGAGAAGCATCATAGGGTACTTGAATTTTCTGATGTTCACACTGTAGAACCCCAGTGATAACATAATGTGATGCTAACTAATACACCAGTTGTCCTTTGGGGGAGAAATTCAGAAGTAGACCCAAGCACACATGGAAATTCAGTGTAATGAAAGTGGACTTTCAAGTCAGTGGGAAAAGGTAGACCTTTTAAAAGGTAGACTTTATTTTGTTTTTTGTTTTTCTTTTTTCATTTATGTTGTTTTATTGTTCAATTACAGTTGTCCCATTTTTTCCTTCATTGTTTTCCCCTGCCTCACACATGCCCCTGCTCCACAATCACCACCCTGTAGTTCATGTCTATGGGTCCTTTATACTTATTCCTTGACTTCCCCTTCTTTACCCCCTTATCCCCCTTTTCCCTCCCCTATGGTTGCAGTCAGTTTGTATTTATTTCCATGTCTCCAGTTCTCTTTTGCTCATTTGTTTGTTTCGTTCATTAGGTTCCATTTACAAGTAAGATCATATGGTATCTGTCTTTTTGCCACATGGCTTATTTTACTAAGCATCATAGTCTCCACATCCATCCCATTTCTCCTCCCCTCTCTCATCTTCTCCACCCCCCCACTCCCCATCAAAGTCAATCCCATTTGTTGTCCATGTCCATGGTTCTTCCATGCTAGTTCCTTGACTAAACAGCTCCCCTTCTTTGCCTACTCCCCCACCCCCGTCTCCCTCCCCCTCTCTGCCAACTGAAGGTCTGTTCATTGTGTTCATGTATCTGGTTCTGTTTTGCTTGTTTGTTTTGTTCATTACTGTCCTATAATGGGTGAGATCATATGGTATTTGTCTTTTACTGACTGACTTATTTCACTAAGCATAGTACTTTCTGGTACCATCCATGTTGTTACAAAGGGTAGGAGTTCCTTCTTTCTTTCTGCTGTGTAGTGTGCCATTGTGTAAATGTGCCAAAGGTTTTTGATTCAATCATCCACTGATGAGCACTTAGGCTGTTTCTAGCACTTGGCTATTGTAAATAGTGCTGCTATGAATATAGGGGTGCATAGGTTCTTCTGAAGTGGTATTTCAGGATGCTTAGGGTATAATCCCAGCAGTGGGATTGCTGGATCAAAAGCAGTTCTGTTTTTAGTTTTTTTGAGGAAATTCCATACTGTTTTCCACAGTGACTGTACCAGTCTGCATTCCCACTAACAGTGCACGAGGATTCTCGTTTCTTTACATCCTTGCCAGCACTTGTTTGTTGATTTGTTAAATGATTGCCATTCTGACCACTGTGAGGTGGTATCTTATGGTGGTTTTAATTTTCACCTTTCTGATGGCTAGTGATGTTGAGCATTCTTTCATATGCCTCTGGGCCCTCTGTATGTCCTCCTTCGAGAATAGTGGTAAAATACACATGATATAAATTTTACCATTTTAACCCATTTTAGGTATACAGTTTAGTAGTATTATTTTCACACTGTTGAACAATCAATCTCCAGAACTCTTTTCATCTTGCAAGACTGAAATTCTGTAACCATTAAACACTAACTCCCTAATCCTATCATCCTCCCCCCAGCCTCTGAGACCTACCATTCCACTTTATGTCTCTATGAAATTTACTAGCCTAGATATTTCACAAGTGGAATCATGCAGTATTTGTTGTTTTGTGTCTGGCTTATTTTACTTAGCATATTACATTCAAAGTCCATTGATACTATATCCAAATTTCCTTTTTTGTATGGCTGAATAAAATTGTACTGTATTTATATATCACATTTTGTTTATCCATTTATCCATAACTTGGGTTGCTTCTACCTGTTGGCTATCATGAATAATGTTGCAGGGAATATGAATGGAAAAATATCTCTTTGAGATCTTGATTAAAGTTTTTAGGGGTATATATCTAGAAATGGAATTGCTGAATCATATGGGAAATTCTATATTTATTTTTTTTAGAATCTACCATACTGTTTTCTATAGCAGCCATGCCATTTTACATTTCCACCAACAGTAGACAGATGTTATAATTTCTCTACCTCATCACCAATATTTGTTACACCTTTTTAACAGTAGCATCCTAATGGGCATAAGGTAGTATCTCATTGTGGTTTTGAAGTGTATTTTTCTAATGATGAAAGATGTTTAGCATCTTTTCATGTGCTTATTGGCCATTGATATATTTTCTTTGGGGACATATCTATTCAAGTTGATTTTTGTTGTGTTAGGAATTCTTTATATAGTGTGTATATTAACCCCTTATTTGATTTATGATTTGAATTTTTTTTTTTCATTTTGTGGGTTGGTTTTTCATTCTGTTGACTGTTTCTTGATCCATAGAAATTTTAAATTTTGAAGTAGTTTTAATATACCTTATTTTTTAGTTTTAGATTTATAGAGAAATTAAGCAAAATATGTACAAGAGTTTCCATATACCCTTTCTTCCCCTACTCCCATATTTTTAACATCTTGTATTTGTGTGGTGCATATATTAAAATTGATGAGCCAATTCTGATAAGTTGTTATTAACATAAGTTCATAGTTTCCATTAGGATTTATTTTTTATGTTTTGTGTTCTATTGGTTTTGACAAATGTATAACATGCATCTACCATTACAGTATCGCGTAGAGTAAATTTCTTTGCCTTAAAAATCTCCTGTGCTCCATTTATCCTTCCCTTTCCTTTTCCCTTGCCTCTGAACTCTTGGAATCTATTGATTTGTTTCTTTCATAGTTTTGCCTTTTCTAAAATGTCATAAAATTGGAAACATAATACATAACCTTTTCAAAGCGTTCGGTTCACTTAGTATGTATTTAAGGTTTCCCATATCTTTTGTGTGTGTTGGGGGGATGGTGTTGATAGTTCATTTCTTTTTACTAGAAGGGGTAACTTTTAATATGTGGTAGTGTTACAGTAGGATAATCATTTGAATATAAAATAGGATTCATACCTTATACTATACACTGGAACAAACTTAAGTGGGTCAGAGTGCTAATTTTGGGGGATGGGGGAAATCAAGAAAAAAAAGGAAGCAGAGAAAAACTAAAATAAAACACAGATGAATTCACTTACCAATTACATTAAAAAAGTCTTTCTGTAACTCAAAACCCAGATGGAATAAAAGAAACAATAGATACATTTGTGTAAAAATTTTTTTGAAAATTGAATGGCATAAAAAATACCATAAATAAAATCAAAAGAGAAATGACACACTGGGAGAAATACTTGCAATATGTTAGAAACAAAGGTTTGGGCTTCTTAATATTAAAGAATTCTTAAAAATTAAAGAGCAAGAGCTCAAAAGAAAAATGGGTGAAATACATGAACAAACAGTTCATTTAAATGGTTACAGAAATGTTGCTTAGACCTATGTAATGAAGATGTTAAGAAAAATGCAAATTTAAAAAGCACCTATATCAAAGTACAATTTATTACCTGGTAGATTGGTAAAAACTCAAAGTCTTTTTTTTTTTAATTTAAATTTCATTGTTGTATTATATCCATCCCCTTTAAACTCAAAGTCTTGACACATTTTGTTGGCAAGCTGAGGCAAAAACAGGCCCTCATTTACATTGCTGGTGAGAGTGGATGCAAGATGACCCTCACATTGTGGAGAGAAACTTGGCACAGCTTACGAGAATCACTATAGCTGACTGCCCGTATTCCTCACTTCCCTCTGATCTTTCGGTGTGCTCTGGGGCTTCCTTCCTAGAACCTTGGAAGTTTCCTCTACTCACCGTCATGTCAGGCTGGAAGTGCCCAGGAATTAACATTATCTGGGTGAAGCTCTTGACCAATGACTCTTGAGCATTGATATAATTCCCCAAATGGAATAATTTTGAGCCTTGTTCTTTGCACCATTTTTTTAGCATTATCTTTCAGCATTAAGCTCCTGTCTCTTCTAGCTAGATATAACATCTTTTCTTGGCTGGAGTGTCTTCCTTGTCACCAGTGCTCTCTGCATTTCTCAAATAGACACTTTCTATTGCTTCCTGGTCACAAGATCTTCTGAAGAAACCAAACTAATGCCATGTCATAACTATAAAAGTTTACCCTGAAATGTATATCCAAAAAGAAATAACATATACTCAAGATTACCCATTATAGCATTATTTGTAACAACAAAATGGTATCAAATTAAATGCCCAACCCTAGAAGATTGGCTGAGTAAACCATGGTGCATCTACAAAACAGAATATTCTGTAGGTGTTAGAAGTAAATCTAAAGGTCTCTTTTGACTGCTGTGGGGTGGTTTCCAGATTATAGTGATAAGAGAAAGTTATTAAAGAGGATATGCATATTCTACCTTTTATGCAAGAAATACAAAGGAAAAATATATTTATCTGTGTATTTTTATATAAATACTAGAAGGATAAGCCATTAACTATTACACATGATTACTGTGGAAGGTAGGTGGAAAGTATCAGGATAGGGTAGAGGTCTCTTAGTACATCTTCTGCTCCTGGCCAAGATGGAATAATAGGGATTGGATTTACCCTTCTACTTGACTCATCCCCTGTCCCTCCAAAAGAAAGACATGCTACAAGGTACAACAAAACTAATAAAAAATACAAAAAAAAAAAAAAAAAAAGATTAATGAAATAACAGTTTCAAGACATGGACATATAGCAACAAAGTACAGTGATCTTTGCGGGAGAGAGCAAACAAAATTGTTAAGTCAGTGATTGCTTCTGCTTCATCCTGGGGAGATTTCCAGACTACATTGCAAGTAAAGGCATGCTAGGGGGAGTGCAGTAGAGTCCCTGAGTTGAGAGACAAGAGTTGGAAGAGACTTAAGGTGGCTAGAGCTTCCAGCACAGTGTACTCAGGATGAGAGAGCCTCCCAGAAGGAGGACCCTAGAGATGCACAGTATGCATCAGGTCAGCCCATATAGGTGATGAAACTAGCCTGGGAGAGGAACCAGCAGGAAATGTTGGAGGGAACAATACCTGAAGTAAACAACCAACCAGGTTCCCATCAACCAGGCTGAGATACCTTGTAGACTCAGAAGTGGGGAACCATTAACCCTAGACCGACATGGATTTCTGACCCACCTAACCAATCATTCAAACAAAATTTGAAAGGATCAAACTATTTAACTTAACTCTGTCCCAGAACAGAAGTTTTATGAGAATGTTTATACAGTTTTGAATTTGGATGTTTTAACTATTTAAAGTTAAATTAAGAGGAAGGGGAATAGCAAATCAGAAAATTACAATCAAGAAAATGAACTGATGTTGACATAAATACACAGAAGAAAAGGCTAATTCAGGTAGCTTTTTGGCCATATGCGTAATTACCAAGAAATCTTGAACTCTCCTTAGTGGTATATATGTAGACATTCTGAATTATACTTTTGTGCTATTGGATGGAATAAATGAGTGCATACTTTGATGTTGTTGAGAACCAGGGTTCTCACATTAGGATAGGGGAGATAAAAATGTAAAATGGTATGTTAGAAACCTACTCTGAAATTATTGAATCAATTCATACTATGAATATATTGAGATATTTTGGATTGTCTAATGCAGTGTATGTTGGAGCTTCCTTACATATCCTTCTAGTGATTGAAATTGAAATTGGTGATCTGTACCTCAACGCTCTACTTCCACCTCCAAGTGAGTTGTTTCTGAATTTCTATTGATTTACCTATGTTTCCTATTTATTTTCAATAAAATCAGCAAAGCATTTCTATTGATTGCCTGTTTATTTCAGTGAAACTTACTCTAATGTATCCTCTATTTATTATACTCTAGTCCTTTCTTTTTTTTTTAATGAAAGACATAACTCTGAAAGACAAAAAGTTGTGACCCTCCAAGGATCTGGTATCAGGCATTGCACATAGCTGTCACTCAGTATATATCTACTGACTGGAAAATAGTAACACTGTTTTAACTTTTATTACCTCATTCTTCTATACCCTAGTATGGTATTTAAAAAAGTTTATTTTCTTCTTATATATTCTCTGTTTTAATCAACTACAATGTTAAGGTTGCTGAAAAAGATAATCATGATTGTTTCTTTTGTTGGAAAAGTGACTTTAATTATTTTTCCCACTACTAATTTTATTATATTTTATTTTGTTTTTTTTTATTAAAAATACAATTTTTAAAAAAAGATTTTATTATTTTTAGCGAGAGATGGGGAGAGAGAGATGCAGAGAGGGAGAGAGACATCAATGTATGTTGCCTTTCACCTGCCTCCAGCTATGGATCTGGCTGGAGACATGGCTTGCAACCTGGTTATATGCCCTGGCTGGAAATTGAACCAGCAACCTTTGGGTTCGCAGGCTAGTGCCTTTCCCACTACTAGTTTTTTGTTGTTGTTTTTTCATTTTTAATTTTATTGTTGTTGTGTTACATCAATTCCCTTTTTGATCCCCTCTGTCCCCTTCCACCCACCTACTCCCCCACAGTCAATCCCACTTGTTGTCCATGTCTATGGTTCTTCCATATTAGTTTCTTGTCTAAACAGCTCCCCTTCTTTGCCTCTTCCTCCCCCTGCTCCCCTTCCCCCTTCCACCTGCCCACTGAAAGCCTATTCACTGTATTCATGTATCTGGTTCTGTTTTGCTTATTGTTTGTTTTGTTCATTATTGTCCTGTGATGGGTGCTTATTTCACTAAGCATACTTTCTAGTTCCATCCATGTTGTTACAAAAGTTAGGAGTTCCTCTTTTTTTTTCTGCTGTGTAGTATTTCATTGCGTAAATGTACCAAAGGTTTTTGATCTAATCATCCACTGATGGGCACTTAGGCTGTTTCCAGCACTTGGCTACAGTAAATAGTGCTGCAATGAACATAGGTGTACATAGGTTCTTATGAATTGGTGTTTCAGGATTCTTTGAGTATAGTACTAGTAGTGGAATTGCTGGATCAAAAGGCAGTTCCATTTTTAGTTTTCTAAGGAAACTCCATACTGTTTTCCATGGTGGCTGCACCAGCCTGCATTCCCACCAACAGTGCACCAGGGTTCCCTTTTCCCCACATCCTCACCAACACTTGTTGTTTGTTGCTTTGTTGATGATTGCCATTCTGACAGGTGTGAGGTGGTATCTTATTGTGCTTTTAATTTGCATCTCTCTGATGGCTAGTGATGTTGAGCATTCTTTCATATGCCTCTGGGCCCTTCGTGTGTCTTCCTCAGTGAGTTGTCTGTTTAGGTCTTTTGCCCATTTTTGAATTGGGCTGTCTGTCTCCCTGGTGTTGAGTTGCATTAGTTCTTTATATATTTTGGAGATCAAACCCTTGTCTGAGGTATCATTGGCAAATATGTTTTCCCATACAGTTGGTTTCCTTTGAATTTTGCTGATGTATTCTTTATCTGAAGATATAGTCCCATTTGTTGATTTGTTCTTTTATTTCCTTTGCTCTTGGTGAAGTATCAGTAAACATATTTCTGTGTAGGATATCTAAAAGTTTACTGCCTATATTTTTCTCCAGGACCTTTTTGGTGGCACTGCTTATATTTAAGTCCTTTATCTATCTTGAGTTTATTCTGGTGTATGGTATAAGTTGGTGGTCTAGTTTTATCTTTTTGCATGTTGCTGTCCAGTTCTGCCAACACCACTTGTTGAAGAGAGTGTTTTTACTCCATTTTATGTTCCTTCCCCCTTTGTCGAATATTAATTGGCCATAGAGTCCTGGGTTAATTTCCATCGATTTATATGTCTATTCTTATGCCAATTTATACTAGTTTTAAAATAAAAAAAAAAATTAAAGCAACATTGACCCATAAAATCTCACTTAAATTAGACCAAGCCTATAAGAAACTTGGCCCTTGACAGGTACTGACTATCATAAAATGAAGAATGATCCATTTATACCATCATTACACCTGTAGACCTGATTGTATTTTTCCTGCAACATGATTTTCCAGAAGGATCAATTATGTGACCTGCACTGCAAAGATTTTTCAGAATCTAGCTATGAACTTATATTTTTATTATTTTATTTTATTTTTTAATGGTACAAGAAATTTTTTTATTGTTGTATTACAAAAATATGGAACACTTCATGAATTTGCGTGTCATCCTTGTGTAGGGGCTGTGCTAATCTTTTCTGTGTCATTCCAGTTTTAGTATATGTGCTACTGAAGTGAACACTGTGAACTTTTATTATTTCTTTAACTTCATTATGGGTACATAGAACTCATATAATTCCTTAATATCAAGACCAAAGGCACCTTACCATTCAGTTCAAGACAGGGAGATTAGCAAAGATTAAGAAAGCAGTATTAAAGGTATGTTGGATGCTCCTGGTTTATACATGTATTCAAAATAAATTTTAAAATTTGTAAATTTACACAGTTAAGAGACTGTGGCTCTTAACATAATTTTTATTTAAAATTTTTAATAATTATAGTATTATTGAAGCATAGTGGATTAAAATCTGCAGGTTCTTATTCTTCATACACTTATCATTATATAGACAGGTGGTATTTTAGAGTTACATTTGACCCTGGATTTCAAAAGATCTAGAGATTTATTTCAACTGTAGGCACTCCCTCTATAACAGCTAGTTCAGAAGCTTATTCAGCTTCTCCCTGAACTTGGAGTCTTCAGCAGTGAGATAGCTCATTCTGGTTATTGGCCCTATCTTAGTGTTGGATTGTCACACTTCATTATGCCCACAAATTTAACTCTCTGATTCATTTAAACATTAGTGTTTAGGCCTTGCTTCCAAAATGATAGTGGCATTATGTCATTATTTTCTTCTTTTTTAATAGCTTAGTTGATACATAAACCAGATAGAAAACAATTTAGTGACCTACAGTGTACAATTCAGTGGTTTTTGTATATCTAGCATTGTAAACCATTACTACAGTCTAACTTTAGAGTATTTTAATTAACCATTTCTGAACCCATGAGCAATCCCCATTTCTACTGCCTAACTCTAGCCCTAGGCAATTATTACACTCTATTCCGTCTCTATTGATTTGGCTATTCTGGAAAGTTTATATAAATGGAATCACATACTCTATTGTGACTGGGTTTTTTTTTTCACTTAGCATATGTTTTCTAGGTTTATTCATGTTGTAGCATGTGTCAGTACTTCAGTTCTTTTTATAGCTTTATAATAGTCCTTTACACAGATATACCATACTTTATATATCCATTTATCAGTTAATGGAAATCTAGGTTATTCTCACTTCTTAGCTATTTGTGAATAATAATATGAACACTTGTGTACAAGATTTTGTGTGGATGTATGTTTTAATTTCTCTTAATTATATACATAGAAGTTGAATTCCTGGGTCACATGGTTACTAGGTTTAAGTTTTTGAAGCACTGCCAAACCTTTGCAAAGAAGCTATGCCATTTTCATTCCCACAAGCACTGGATAAGGGTTCTACTTTCTCCACATTCTTGACAATTCTTGTTATTGACTGTCATAATGGGTGTAAAGCAATAATTATTATTGATTTGAGTTGTATATCATAATGACTGATGATGTTGAGTATCTTTATGCTTTTGGACTATTTGTAATTTTTAAAGATTTTATTTCATTATTTTTTAGAAAGAGGGGAAGGGAGAGAGGCAGAGAGGGAAAGAGACATCAATGTATGGTTGTGTTTCCCTGCCTCTAGCCACAGACCTGACTGGAGACCTGGTTTGCAACCTGGTTATGTGCCATGGCTGGGGAATCGAACCTGCGACTTTGGGTTCGCAGGCCGGCGCCTTAACCAGTGTGCTACCAGCCAGGCTATTTGTAATCTTTTGAGGATTGTTTTTTTAAGATCTTTTGCCCATTTTGAGATTTATTTCTTACTGAGTTTTAAATGAAAATACTTCTATTCTGTTGGTTGTTCAGAGTATCATATAATTTTAATTGTTTAGCCCTCATAGCCCAAATATTTAAGGATTACTAATATGTGACTTGCACTGTGTCTAGGTGTTGGTATTTGCCTGGTACCTAAGTCTACAGAAGAGTCTTATAAGTAAATTAATGTTTCTTCCCCTTCATTCTCAGTCTGCCAATCATAGTAAGTATTCTTTGTTTCTTAGTTGAGTCTTATATTCTGCCATCTGTTAATCTTTCACTAAGAGTGGGGTTGACTTTTCTCAGGAAGTTTGCTGATTTGCCATTGTGCCTTACTGAAGAGTGATTCTCTAACTTGGACCTAATGCAGTATCTTGGATGTGGACACACTAGGGCCATCACCTCCTTTAACTTGACACTACTTTTCTATTTGCTTAGCCTAATATATCATGACTTTTTTTTTTTTTTTTTTTTTTTTTTTTTTTTTTTTTTTTTTTTTTTTTTTTTTTTTTTTTTTTTTTTTTTTTTTTTTTTTTTTTTTTTAGATTTTATTTCATTAGTTTTAGAAAGAGGGAAGGCAGAGAGGCAGAGAGGGAGAGAGACATCAATGTATGGTTGCATTTCACCTGCCTCCAGCCACAGACCTGACTGGAGACCTGGCTTGCAACCTGGTTATGTGCCCTGGCTGGGAATTGAACCTGCGACCTTTGGGTTCACAGGCCGGCACCTTATCCACTGTGCTACCAGCCAGGGCCGATATCATGACTTTTTAAAGCAACTCCCACTCTTTTCAAATAAGAGCTATAATATTCTAACTTAGAATATCAGATCTAAGCCATATAGTTGTGCCTTTAGTTTAAGGAGAATTTATACACAAGTAAAGAACAGAGGAAATCAGTCTTGACTACTTTTCATATTAAAAAACGTCTAGGTCTAGACTTTTCAGTTGTCTGTAATATCTGAGTTATATGAGTTATATGTAATTCACAAGTAGGACAAAGTATTTTTTTTTTTTCATTTTGTTTTGATTTTGTTGTTTGGGGTTTCTTGGTGGTTTATTTTTATTTATTATTTATTATTTATGCTATTTCAGTTGTCCCCCCATTTTCCCCTTTTGCCCACCATCATGCAGGTGCCTTACCCTTCCCGTAGGCAATCCCCATACCTTTGTTTGGACTAG
Source organism: Noctilio leporinus (assembly GCA_004026585.1). Lineage (NCBI taxonomy): Eukaryota > Metazoa > Chordata > Mammalia > Chiroptera > Noctilionidae > Noctilio > Noctilio leporinus. Next base: position 61,633 of record PVIW01006070.1, on the reverse strand, counting down.
TGCAATCCTTGCATTCCTTATGCATTTTCCTTGTTAGTGTGGTGACATCAGGATCAGCATCATACACCTTCTTCACATTGTCAATTGTAGGTGAAGGGATGTTATTGAAGTCCACAATTTTCTTAGCAGTTGGCCCTACAAAACAGTCCAGAAATTATGGTTGCTCTAACATTGTATTCTTTTGACATGATGGTAGCTCTCAGAATTTAATACTTTATATCTGAAGCAATGATTTAAATCATTACCTTAGAAACATAGATTTTCAAAATTAATAAGCACATGAGATAAGGAGGTGCAAAGTTATCGCCAATTGATTCGTGCGCACCCTATACATATATGTGTGTGTGTGTAAATATATATAATTGTTTTTTTATTTTACTGTTGTTCTTTTGCAGTTGTCACATTTTTCCCTCATTGCTCTCCACTCTCCCCCACCCCTGCTTTAAGTTTTTTTTTTTTTTTTTTTAAGATTTTATTCACCATATCCAGAGAGAAGGGCAGGGAGAGAGGAAGAAAGGGAGAGAAACATCATCATATGGTTGCCTTTGACCTACCTCCAGCTAAGGACCTGGCTGGAGACCTGGCTTGCAACCTGGTTAAGTGCCTGTACTGGAAAATCGAACCAGCAACCTTTGGGTTCACAGGGTGGCAGCCTATCCACTGAGCCACCAGCCAGGGCTCCCCTGTTTTATTTTTAATGAAGAGCCTCTTATCAGTTAAAGGAGTGAAACAATGGAATGGGTGATTTTAAAAGTCCTAACTTCCTTATCACTGATAGTATATTAAGTAGCAGCCTTATGAACACTGAGATAGAAAGAACTCTCAACTGGAAAGGACTGAATAAATCTTAAGATCAGGCGCTTTCTCCTCTAATTCCATTATATGCTGAGGTACTATGAGAAAGATCAGTTCTTTCTCTGTTTGCATGCATTCTGAGATTATATTTTCAATTTAGTTTTTAATCAGGTACTTCTAACTTTAAAAGATTGCTTTTATTCCTTGCTTAATAACCCTGCTGTGTAAAGAAATTATGCTGTCTTTAGTATTAATCCTTAATGAATTAAATAGTATAATCAGATAAAATTTTGCTTAGTTGTGTGTTCTCATATTTTTTTTGTAATTTTCACAGTTATATTTAGTATTTCAAGAGACAGCCAAGCAGCTGTTTATTTATTTATTTATTTTGGTAAGCCCATGGCATGTCATATTGGAGTTTATGTTGGAAAGCTGTTTTGCAGAAATAGAAGTCTAAGTAAACAGCCAGATTATCATTTCTTCCCAATTTGGATATAGGAAATAGGTATTTGCCTTTTATTTCTAGATAACATGAGAATGGATAAATAGGTTTTCCTGTGTACTGTGCTAAACGTTTACAATTTTGCAGTAAAACCAAATACGAGAAATTTAACCTCAAAGAATTATGTTAAGTGGTTGAAAATATCTATTACTTAGGATCATCTTTTGTGTGCCAGATGTTTTACAAGTGTTATCTCATGTAATCCCTCAAATAGCACTCCAATATTGTAATTATTTCTACATTAGAGGCACTAAAATCAAGGGCTTCAGAGTTTAGGTGGTTTTGGTCAAGGTAACAGCATTAGTAATGTACAAATAACAAATTTGGGAACCGAATTAGAACCGAAATCTTGTCTTCAGCCTCAGGTCTTTTCTTCTAAGGCATATGCAGGGTCTTTTAGTTTCAGTTATTTAGTGTCATAATATAAGATGTTACTTAACATTCATATATTTAGAGATTTAGGAATATTGGCCCTGGCTGGTGGCACAGTGGATAAGGTATTGGCCTGTGAACCCAAAGGTCGCTGGTTCAGTTCCCAGCCAGGGTACATACATAACCAGGTTGCAAGCCAGGTCTGTAGCTGGAGGCAAGTGAAAGGCAACCATACACATGTCTCTTTCCCTGTCTGCCTCTCTCCCTTTCCCTTGCTCTAAAAATAATAAAATCTTTACAAAAACAATATTGTTTCCAAACTCATCTTACAGTATTTCAGTATGTTTAATTATTGTGGTTTTTCACAGTTCTCTGAAATCTAAAATAGCAGCACTTTTAGTTGATAAAACAGGAATAATTGAACTCTATCCTGAATTATTTGTGAATCCTACCCAAATTTATACATATATTCATAGACTAACAAAAACTGAAGGATCATTAAGAAACTTGTAATCGTTTGAAAATTGATTTACCTCCAGCTCTTTGTGTGAGGTATTCCTGAATGAAATGCTTTAACCTTTGTTGTACATCAGAAAAATTGAGAAATGTTCCCACTTTATGGCTTAATGTTTGTTTCCAGAGGACTTGTCAAGGATGCTAGTGTATCCCTATGGCACAGGAATGAGGAATGAAGTGATGATCATCAGAATAAAGTATAGAACTGTGCATGAGACTGGTTCCTGGGTGGAATATCTTCTTTTTCCCTGTTTTCCCCATATACTTTAATTTCCTTCTCCAAGAACTTCTATTATATTTTAAAACATTTTTTTTTTTTTTTTTTTTTGTAGTAAGTTAAAAGAAAAACAAATGTGGCCCTGACCAGTGTGGCTCAGTTGGTTGCGTATCGTCCCACAAAGCTAAAAGTTCTCAGTTTGATTTCTGGTCAGGGCACAGGCCTGTGTTGAGGGTTTGGTCCCTAGTCAGAGCATGTGCAAGAGGCAATTGATGGATGTTTCTCTCTCACATGAATGCTTCTCTCCCTCTCTTTCTCTCTTTCCCTCTCTCTAAAAATAAATAAAATCTTTAAAAATTAAGTATAAAGACATTCAAAAGAATGTAGTCAAGGCAGAGTTTTTATCAGAAGCAAGTTGTAGCATTCACCGATTTTAAAGCAATTAAAAATGGTTTTGGGACTCTTATATTATCTTTTCATACTGTTTGTGTTAAAACCACTCTTAAATGTTTATACTTACTGTCCCAAAGCACACACTTAAGTTCATTACTTTAATTATCCTTATTAGCTGCTTTGATGTCTTAAACACTTGTAACTTCTAAGAGTTTTAAAACTTCTAACCCTATAGAATCATATAAAGCTAAGATAAATTTAAATCCTAGTCCCATTTTTCTCTTAGAGATAAAATAATGAATTTAAATAAAACGTTTAGGCATTCTTTGTTGTTTAAGTTTTCTCTAGTACATAATGAAATTTATATACTTCATGAGTGAAAAATATGGAAGTATATTCTAAATATACCTTAATGTTTATATTAAAACTATCCAAGTGTACAATATTTATGGAAAAATTCTGCTTTGATCATAAATTTTTATTATGCCTGAAACCTTACTGTAATATTGTCTTTAGGTTGCATAGGTGTGGAGGGACCCCTTATTACAACTATTTGGCACTTATTTAATAAGACCTGCTTTGTAAGGATCAACATGGATTTTTGTAAATAAATGTGAACTCTCTCAGTTAATATACCAAAACACATAATTTTAAAGAATCTTTATTCTGGGTTACTGAAAGAATATCATTGTAGCATGGTTGATGCTGCCAGCATCACCTATGCTAAATACTCTGAAGAAAACAAATGAACAATGTCACGTTCACTTCTTCTCTTTAGAGCATTTAAAACCTATTGACTTAAAAATGTGATGCATTAATTATTTTCTTAGCTATTTGAGTATTTAATTGTCAGTCATTTCTATGTTAGATACCACATTACCCCCCGAGTTATAAATTTGTATTTTCATAGGGTCTCAGACAGGTGTGTATATTACTTTAAACCATGCATAATTAGAGACATGAACACAGCCTAAACGAAAACCTATATTGTTACCTAAAGTCCAAATGATTAATTTTGGATTAGCTACAGTTCAGCTGTTTTATATCACTCTTTATTCAATTTTAGACCAGTTAATTAAAAGTCATTTATTATCTATGATTGTATTACTCAGGAAACAGGGTGTATAAAATTACTGTATCAGTGCCTAATAGTAAATAAATTCTTTCCCTATAGTCAAATAATTATGGATCAAGAATTATTATTTTTTCCTGGAGTCAGGGGAGATGGTTGCATGTAAAGCTTACTTAAAGTCCCAAATAATACAAATTTGTTGAGACAGTTTTGCTTTGTTGACATGTTGATTGTACTTCACATTACACACAACACTGAGGGACTTACTCTGTAAGGTTTCTGGCCTTCCCCTTTATCATAATTGTTAGTGTCACATTGGACCGATGGAGACAGATTTAGAACAGTTGTGATTAGAAGCTCTCGATAAAAACAAGGAGTTCAGACACAGGCTCTGCCTGGAAATTTAGCAGTGAACATCACTCATCTATCATAATTTAACAAATGGAAAAGATCAAGACAACCTGCCATCCATCATATCTATTTTACTGTACTCCAGAGTAGATTAAATTGTATTTAACAACTCTTATCTTACAGGATTTACACTCTAGAAAGGATAACATTTCTTCATCAAGATTCTATTTTCTGTTTATCAGTTTCAGAGTTTGAAGTTTGTTCCAAAATACTCAATATTTAATAAATTCTTTTCAAAGTCTTTATGATCCTTAACTTCCCTGAAATTTTAACAATAACGATGAGTATCAATAGCAATGAAAATGTATTCTTATGATACAATAGTATAAAAATATCTTATTCTTAAATATAAATTTTCTGAATTGAAATAAACTTGGTTGGCATTGAATGTATTAATTTGGAGCTGTTTAAGGAAGTTTTTGTGATACCATTTTATGACTATGGAATCTGAGAGTTCGAAGAGCCACTAAAGGTTTCATCCAGTCCCAGTTTCCTTAGTTTACAGACCTAGGAAGTAATTGTCACAGAAAGGTCACCTATATTTTCTGTAATACAGTAGTACCCCCTCATTTGGAGTTTCACTTTTTGTTATTTATCTCAGTTCACAAAAATATTAAATGGAAGATTCTAGAAATAAACAATTTGTAAAATTCAGTTGCATTCTGAGTAGCGTGATGAAATAAAAAGGCTTCAGTGTCCTGTAAAAAAACAAAAACAAACAAAACACATTTTTGAGGACTTTTAAAGATCACCTACAGTCTAGAAAAAATGTATATATTATTTTCAGCCTCTCAGTTTGAAAAGGCATACCATTAAACTCGACCTTTTGATAATCACTCTTGTAGGTCATTGTCTGTTCTAACAGTAAATTGTAACATGTGCATCATGGATATGTGGCTCTCAGTCATCAGTTTGTCCTATAATATTTATTGAATGTCCATGTACTAATGTTGCACAGAGATTTTTTTCCTCTAAATCTTTTGACTGTGCTGTAATTCATTCTTAGAATTTAACTTGATGATACTAGAGTTGCTAGCATTGCTCCATCCCACTTAGGACATGAATTATCTGTTTGTCTAGGGTCTCCACAATGTACATGCATTAGCCATCTTGGTTATCACACACCTCAATGCTTGCATTTAAATAGTGCTTATTTTACTTAATACGTTGTTAATTAGCAATTTTATACCAAAATCTAATGCAAATGCAAGCATGAGTTTACTCTATCAGTCGAGAATGTTTGGGCTTGAAAACACGAGTATTTTTGTGACCGGTCAACATGTGTAAAATGGCTCCAAAGCAGCCTGGCTTGGTGGCTTAATCTGTTGGAGTATTGTTGCATGCACCGAAAGATTGCAGGTACAATCCCCATAGGGCTGCATGTAGGAGGCAACTGATTGACGTTCCTCTCTCACATCAGTGTTTCTCTCTCTCCCCCTATTTTTTTATTCTCTAAAATCAGTAAAAATACCCTTGGATGAGATAAAAATTAATAATAGTAATAATAATAACCAAAAAGCACAAGAGTAATGATGGCTGGCAATTTGGGTTTGTTAATTAGAAGCTATAAAGTGCCTTCTTTAAGTGAAAAGGTAAAATTCTTACCTTAATATGGAAAAAAATACCATATGCTGAAACTACTAAGATCTAAGGTAAGAACAAATCTTTCATTTGTGAATTTGTGAAAAAGGAAAAAGAAAAGTTTTTACTAGTTTTGCTATTGTACTTCAAAGTGAAAAAGTTATGACAACATTGCTTGATGAATGTTTAGTTAAGGTGGAAAAGGCATTAAATTTGAAGGTGAGAGATGTGAACAGAAAATGTGTTTTGATTGAGGGAATTATATTGTGCCAGAAAGCATTGAGCCTATAGGAATATTTCAGCAAGGTTTGCCATGAAATAGGTGAAATGAAGCCATTTATTGCAAGTAAGGGATAGTTACTGAAAGATATTTTGAGAGAAAGAGGGGCCATATCCACATAACTTTCATCAAAATATATTGTTATAGTTGAATTTTTGTTGAGCTTTATGCTTGATTTATAAATTAAACTTCATCATAGGTAAGCATGTCCTTAGAAGAAACAAAGATTGTGTAAGTTTTGGTACTTGTATGCTATTTTAGGTATTCACTGGGGGTCTTGGGTTATATCCCCTGTGAATAAGCGTGGAACCACTATAATGGTAGTATAGGAATGAAGGCTTCCTGGCTCCCAGAAATAGCTTTTCTTTTCATCCCCATTGTACATCTTCACATGCTGATGCTACATGGACTGGATTCTGGAACCTCAGGTCTTGTCAGTATTTTGGGGGATTTAAGGGCAAGGGGAAGGATGATAATGGTGAAAGAAATAATATAACTCTTAGAACTTGATACTATCAATTTTGAGTTAAGAGAGGAAGCATGTCTGGTAAAGTAAGGGAAAGGGTATTACTCTCTTTTCTTGCTTCTCTCTAGCTTTCTCAACACTTGTAAGCCTATGAAAATTTTGTCTGTGAATTTTGCTTATAGTGTTGCTATGCTTTGCCGTCTGATATAATTTCTACACCTGCAGAGGCAAAGACTAAATAGTTTTTTTTTTTTTTTTTTAAAGAATAAGCAAACATTTTATAATATCTTGATGGAAATTATTGTTATAAAATGTTATGTATTAGGAGAACAAAGATAATGGAGGAATAAGTGGAGCTATACCAATCTCCTCTTAACATCAAGCTGGAATTACAATTTAAGTGGGAAGAAATCATCTGGAATAACCAACAGAATGCCAACTGGAGAGATGTCTTATTACCATGGACAGAACAGAAGAGGCCAATTCATCAAAATGTGACCTGTAGGAAGTTTAGAGACACAAGAGGGCTGGTGGGGCCCCGAGGGCAGCAGCCAGAGAAACATCTCAGCAGCCAGGCATTCCCCCTGAGAAGGGTGGGATCTAAACTCCCAACTAGACTTCCCAGCCTACAATAAAAAAGCTGAGAGTAAAACAGCACCCAGCTGTGACAAGCAAAAAGCCACCAGGTTTAGCCAGCTTGACAGAGAGACCAAGTTCTTGAGGGACCATGCATAAAAATACAGTGGCACTCACCTACCCTGGGCTCCAGCAGAGAAGGGGCAGAGTGGACTAGAGATGTTTGGGGAAAGTTTGGGGCAGTGGCTTTAGGGGGAGAGTTGAGGGAGCTGCCTTTGAGTCCAGTGCTGACCCATCCCCCATACAGCCAGCAGACTACTCTTCTCCAAAGGGTGGTAGCCTGAAGGGAAGCCACAGCCCCACCCATAGGAATTAATCCTCCCCACCCAGCAGTGCCTAAACTTGACCACTGATCGCAGATTGATTGGATTAACAAGTAAAGGAGACAAAGACAGTGAACCTGTGGTAATCTTCAATTGGCTGACCAGGCCCAGACTGGGAAAAGAGCTGATATCACCAATCATGGAGCCAGGAAGTAAAAAAACTGCACCTCTACACCACAGAAGGTCACACCACTAAGATAGTAAGTCAAAGCAGACTAATGAAAGAAGCAGAAACAAATAAGAGTCACCTAAAATGGGGAGACAAAGAAATAAACCCTCAGCAAATAGAAAGGAGGAATCCCTAGGAAGACAGCAAAATGAAATAGAGGCAAGCACACTTTCAGACATGGAATTCAAAATAATAATAGAGAAGCTCAATGAGCTCAGCAAGTTCAAAGAAAACTACAAATAACTAAGAACTCCAGGTAAGCTACAAGGAACCTACTGAGAACCACACCAGCATAAAAAAGGACATAGAAATCATCAGTAAGAGCCAGGAGTAAATGAAGAATTCCTGAATTGAAGAACACAGTAGAAGGAATCAAAAGCAGGGTAGAGAAAGCAGAGGATCAGATCATCGAGCTGGAGGTCAATATAGAAAAAATCCCAGGCAGTGCAACAAAATGAAAGAATGAAGAGGTTTTAAGAGAGCTGCAGGACAACATGAAACATAATAATATCTGTATCATAGGGATACCAGAAGGAGAAGACGATGAGCAAGGGATAGAAAACCTGTTTGAAAAAGTAATGACAGAAAACTTCCTTAACTTGAGGAGAGAAAAAGGCATGCAAGAAGCTCAGGAAGCACAGAGGGTCCTGAAGATGAAGATGAACCCAAGCAGGCCTAGTCCAAGACACATCATCATTAAAATGGCAAATTTCAAAGACAAGGAAAGAGTCCTAAAAGCAGTGAGAGAGAAACAGCTAATAACATTCAATGGGGCTCCAATAAAGTTATCAACCGATTTCTCCACAGAAGCATAACAAGTCAGAAGAGAATGGCAAAAAATATTCTAATCAATGAAAAACAAAGGTCTGCAACCAAGAATGCTCTACCCAGCAAGGCTGTCATTCAAAATGGAAGGTGAAATAAGGAGTTTCCCCTGACAAAAGAAGGCTAAAAGAATACACCTCCACCAAACCAGCATTGCAAAAGATGCTAAAGGGTCTGTTTTTTTGTTATTGTTTTTTTTTTTTTAATTTAATTTTATTGTTGTTATATTACATCCATCCCCTTTTTACTCCCCTCTGTCCCCTTCCCCACCCACCTAATGCCCCACAAAGTCAATCCCACTTGTTGTCCATGTCCATGGTTCTTCCATACTAGGTTCTTGTCTAAACTGCTCCCCTTCTTTGCCTCTTCCTCCCCACTCCCCCCACCACCTTTCCCCCTGCCTCCTGAAGGTCTATTCACTGTATTCATGTATCTGGTTCTGTTTTGCTTATTGTTTGTTTTGTTCATTATTATACTGTAATGGGGAGATCATACAGTATTTGTCTTTCACTGACTGGCTTATTTCACTAAGCGTAATACTTTCTAGTTCCATCCATGTTGTTGCAAAGTGTAGAAGTTCTTTCTTTCCATTGTGTAAATGTACCAAAGTTTTTTGATTCAATCATTCACTGATGGGCACTCAGGGTGTGCTGGAGACAGCCTAAAGGGTCTGTTTTAAGAAGAAGAAACAGAAAGAGAGCCTGGAACACAAGTACAAAGGTAAAAATAGATGATGAATAGGTACCTATCAATAATAACGTTAAAGGTAAATAGATTAAATGCACCAATCACAAGACATACGGTAGCTGAATGGATAAGAACCAACTTTAACTTATGAATGCTTTAAAATGATCTTGTTATAAAATAGATTTTACTAAATAGGGTATAATTTTGTATAATATTTATATCTTCATTACTGCAGGTTAAGTTTTCTAGATTGGAATTATTTCACAATATGGGAAGATCATGTTATTTGCAATAACTCAGAAAAATCTAATGCAGTTAAGGAAAGAGAAAGTTAGAAACTATGGATGTGTATTACATAGAATACATGCTTTTTTATTCATTGTTACCAAATATGTGCTTATTTGTGGGTGTGTAATGTATAGATTTTGTTAGCAATTTATGTTTTAACTAGCAACCAACTGGTCATTGGTGTGTTGTGAAATCAGTCAAACTTTAGGTTAGAAAAGATGCTGAGAATGAAGACCAATTTGGGATGGAAGTTGCGAACTACTAAACTATATGATTTGTGTACATAGGCAATATATATTCTCATATTAGCATGTAAATTAGATGAGATTCCTTCCAAATAGATAGGGGAAATGTACATTTCCAGTTACGAAGGCCAAACGGCCTTTTCCAAACTGGAGATGCTTGGGAAAAGGTATACGCTGTATTAAACTTTATTATTAAAATGTGACCATACCTAATTTCTACCTCAACAGACTTAAGTAGTTCAGGGGTTAGTTTAGGACCACAGAGAAAGTCAACCACAAGTTCAAAAAATAGCTAAAATACCATTCTACAAAACTATTTAAATCCTAGGGATTTTTATTTTTTAACTCAACTTAGTAGACATAATAATTTCTACTCTGAGGACTAGCTGAGCACTGCAAGTGCCATTATTTCTGAAGGCTTCAACTTGTAAAACACATGTAGAGGAAAAACAGAGCGTACTGAAAAAGTAAGACCTGTCTGTGCACAGCCAAAAAAAAAAAAAAAATCAGTCCACTATTTCCGATCGAAAACTCTAAAAAGGATAAGCTGTAGGTCCAGTAACTTAAAATAAAGTTGTATTATCGGAGAGGGGAGGCTCTGACTCAGAAACCAAATTCATTTTTTACTGTGGGTTTGGCACTGTCTCTAGGACAACTTTCACAAAAGTGAGTTCTGCAGTATACCATTTCTGTGATATATTTCACAAAAACAGCATTCCAGAGGCAAGTATTAAAGAAGATAAAAGCTGCTTAATTTGCTACAATATATCTAAAATACTATCATTTAACATGTAATAATTATATAAAGTATTGGCATATTTTAAATATTTTGTATTTACTCTTCAAAATCCAGTATGTACTTTAAATATGTGTAAAAATATGTATATGTGCGAATATATTTTTGCATGTGTTTGGTAATATTGCAGTTCATATTACTTAAAAGAGTAATTTTTTAAACAAATGAATTAGCATAGGCATTTTGAAGTAATGAAAAGATAACTTTGGATTAATATGATTTGAGAAGCTGACAGAAGGCAGTAATTGGTGAATTGTCTGGATGTGAAAGGAAGAAAAAGAAAGTACACATTGATCAATAAATAGGGGATGTTAAGAAGAATAAAGGAAATGAAGAGGCCAAAGAACTTATATGCATGACACCTGGACATGAACTAAGAGGGGCATTGCCAGAGGAAAGGGGTTACTGGGTGGAGGGGGGCAGAGGGGGTAGAATTGGGACAACTGTTATAGCAAAATAAAACATATTTGAGGAAAAAAATGTTATGTATTAGTTATGATTGGATCCAGCCCACAGTAATAGAAAACACAAAATAAAAATGAATATAAGGAAGTGGAATTTTTTTCTTCAATAAAATAACTGAAGAAATAATTAGGCCACAGTTAATGTGGTGGGTTCTTTTCCGTTTTCTTCTTTTCTCTGTAATTCTAATGCTGTAACTCAAGGTTAAATATGACTGCTCAAGATTCATTGATCACATCCTAAATTCAGCTAGCAGGAAGGAGTACATGATGAAGAGCAGTGGGGACAGGGAGTATCTTGTTTGATCTGGTGTATAAGGTGGTTTCTAAAAGCAACCACATAACACTTTCACTTGCATTTCATTTCATTGGTCAATATTTAGTTATTAGGATACTCCTTGCTGCAAGGAAGACTGGAAAATGTATACTGATTTTGGAAAATGTAGTTTATGTTTTTGATGTCTAGCAGTTAAGCTAGATTGAGATTATATTGCTCTTTGATCTTCATAAATTACAATACTTGAATTTGAAGGTTTAGTCAGCCATATTTTAAGTTGAAATGGATTTATTTATCTAAGGTGGCCCACAAAATCTCCCCAAAGACATCTTTATGATTATTGGCATGGCAATTAAAATTGGTAAACTGATCAGGATAAGAGTAAGACTATTGAATTTGAACTGATACTTGAGAGGGCACCAAAACCTCCCCTGGAATTTATTTATAAAAAGTGTGTGTGTATTCTTAAATGTTTAAATTTCAGTCATCTTTAAAGTACTCACCATTTGATGCAATACACCTATTGAGATGTTTTATTCCACTGCTCAAAAGAGTTTTATCCTAGAACTGCCAAAACTATGTTGAATAGAAGTGGAGAGAGTGGACACCCTGGTCTTGTTCCTGATCTTAAGGGGAAGGCTTTCAGCTTTTGCCCATTAAGTATGATATTGGCTGCAGATTTCTTGTATATGGCCTTTATTATATTGAATTATGTTCCCTCTGTTCCCATCTTGCTGAGTGTTTTTTTTTTTAAATCATCAATGGGTACTGTTCTTGATCAAATAATTTTTCAGCATCTATTGATATGATCATTATGGTTTCTGTTCTTCATTTTGTTCAGTTCATGTGGTGTATTACATTTATTGATTTGCAAATACTGTACCATCCTTGCGTCCCTGGGATGAATCTCACTTGATCATGGTGTATGATCTTTTTGATGTATTGCTGGATCCAGTTGCCAATATTTTGTTGAGGATTTTAGCATCTGTGTTCATCAGCAATATTGGTCTGTAGTTTTCTTTTCTCTGAAGTAAAGGAACAAATAAACAACTAAGAATATATTTAGCTGAAAAGTTTCTGCTCAGCTAAAGAAAACATCAGCAAAATTAGAAGGGAACCAACCATATGAGAAAACATATTTGCCAATGAAACCTCAAACAAGAGTTTGTTCTCTAAAATATGAAAAGGACTTATATGACTCAACACAAGGGAGATGGACAACCCAATTAAAAAATGGTTAAAGGACCTGAACAGATCCTTCTCTGAGGAGGATATACAGAGGGCTCATAGGCATATGAAAGAATGTTCAACATCACTAGCCACTAGAGAGATGCAAATTAGAACCACAATGAGATACTACCTCACACCTGTCAGAATGGCCATCATTAGTAAATCAACAAACAAGTGCTGGACAGGATGTGGAAAAAGGGAACCTTGGTACATTATTGGTGGAATGCAGACTGATGTAGCCACTATGGAAAACAGTATGGAATTTTCTCAAAAAACTAAAAATTGAACTAACTTATGACCCAGTGATTTTACCACTATGGTTATACCTGAAGAGCCCTGAAACACCAGTTCAGAAGAACCTGTGCACCCCTATGTTTGTAGCAGAAAACTAGTGAACAAAACAGACAAGCAGAACAGAACTCGAGACATGGGAAAAGAAAGGAACAGAATGACAATGACCAGAGGGATGAGGTGAGGGGACAGAGGAAAGAGTAGGGGAAGGGTTTAGTTAAGGAGCTAATGTGAAAGACCCATGGACATGGACAATGAGTTGGGGATTGACTGTAGGAGATGGGATGGGGGTTAAGGGGATAGGAAAGATCAATGGGGGAAAAGAAAACAATTGTAATACAACAATAAGTTAATAAAAAACCAGTTTTTGAACTTGTTGATTTTGATGCCTTTTAGTGCTTCTGCTATTTTTTGTTTCATCTCTTGTACATCAGCAAAACATTACCCTTTGAGAACTTTTTTCTAATGCAGAAACTAAAAAGAGTCACTCAGGGGAGATTGGGTGAATAGGTAGGGTGGGGCATGGGGTCATGATGTCTTTGGTCAAAAACTGCTGAACACGCAATGCAGTGTTGGCAGGTGTGCTTGTAAATCACTCATCATGAAGTGGGCAAATGCGTGGAAAGAGTCTTAAGGAAAAATTCACTGAAGCCTAATGCAGACTTGCACAACAATGCCAGCTGCTACACTGATACAGATGGGTTCCTAGAACACTCACCAAGTGCAGGAAGCCAATACTACAAGGGGCCCACCCTCCAGAAGATAATTCTGGTTTTTAAGGGTGCCCCTGCTATGTAGAGAAATATGTGGTATCCAAAATAATTGTAATTAGTAGAAGCTTTATCCTAGACCTAGCTGATGATTAAGATGGGGAGTTTTCTTTAGCAAAGAAAACCTTGTTTTAGTTACAACATAACACAAATACACATCTACTCCCTCATGAAAATGACTTTAGTAAATGGAGTCCTTCTTTGTCTTTTTTTTTTTTTTTTTAAACATGCAGGCTTTAAAAAAATTTAAATTGAACTTATTTTGGTGACAATGGGTAAAAATTACATAAGTGTGCCACTTTTTTTTTACTGGCATAAGTTTGAACTACCATCTGGAGACATTGCCATTTATGTTCAGTAGTTAGTTTCATTAAAGATGTAACTGTTAACTATCTTCTCCATCTCACATTTTCTCTATAAAGTCCAAGTATATAATCAATGCATTGTTCCTTGACCATTCATTCTTTCCTTTCTCATGAGCCTAAAAAAATGAAAAATACCTTCCAAATGCCCCTAGAACCTTCTATCAAGGGCATTATTTTTGAGCACCTGTATTTTTCAGTTGTCTTTGATTTCTATTATTTGAAATGAGTGGTAAAATTCAGTGATAAGTCAGACCCTGGGAAGGATTTCTAGATTTATGCCTTCTGGTAGTACCTCGTTACTAACTAGACTTATGTACATAAGATACAGGGCTATCAGTAGAAGAGGAAGGATCTCTTTGAGGCTTTGATTTGTTGTAAAATGTACCTTCAGGCTTCTTTTCTTCCCAAACAGACCCTTGGTTCCGCTTCCTCTCTATTAACACATGGCCTTTTGAATATACTTTGGGCCGCAACAGTAGCCCTAACCTTGCTGCATCCTTGAGAGAAGAGGTTCAGAGAAGCTCAAACCAGTAGGGGGAACATTGCTTCTTTAATCTGCCTGATCTTTGGAAACTCTTCGGACATACTCATAGTGTGGGCTCTTGTGTCCTATACCTGAACCACTGAATCAGAATCTCAGGGTATAAATCTTGTAGGTTGGTTTTTAACAAGCTTTCTGAGGGCTCCTTAGGCAGTCATTTTCCTGCTGCATTTAGGAAACTTTGTGCTGTAATACAGGAGTTAGATATAACTTCCACCCTCAACCCCCCAAAAGAGAATAATTCCCAGTCTTGTGTCCCATACCAACATGCAAAGCCAAATGAAGCCCCGTCTGTCTTAGTATTAATCCTACTGAAGCCTTTCCTAAACCAGCTGTGCCAGTGGGCTCAGAGGAAAAATGATTCATGTTAATTTCAAGTACCATGAAGGACAGAAACCAGGTGTTCCTGAATCAGTCTGTCATGGACATCGTGGTTTGGGAAGGTGAGTGGAGGGGGCTTCCTTAGAAAAAGTAGGAACAGGGTGTGCAAGTGAAGTTATAGTGTACTTGCAGTGCATTTGTCTGTGATATTTCAGCTTTAATTAAGTATTGGCTTATCTAATAAATTTGTAATATGTTTATATAATTGTGATTTTTATGTATACTTAAAGAGTTTAATTTTATAAGTCACTACTAGTGTTCTAAGTACTCAATCAAAAGTATCAGTGTAATCCTGTGAACTGATAAAAGTTCGGGAGAGAGTACAGGCAAATCTGGATTCTAGTAGAGTCAGTATTTAAAATTTATTGGAACTATAGTTTTTTCTTAAGTGTTGTAGACTACAGATTTATCAAATGATTGTTAATTAGAAAAGGAGACGATATGGAATTTTACTACTGCTTGAAAAAGCCTTATTTGCAGTAGTGTTCTAGGAGGTATTAAGACATTGTTCAAGTTCAATTGAAATTACTCTGTGGTAGCCCCATTGGTATCCTCAAGAAAAAAATTCTCTGAAGTGTGATGGTTCCAAGGTCATTAGGACCAAAATTATCTATCTTTCTCTGGGTAATTTTGCTTTAGCTTAGGCTGTCTGAGCTGCACCCTCAATTTAGAGCATAGACATCTAATATTTCATGGCAAGGGCCACGAACTCAAATTACTTCATGAGTGAGGGACAAGTGACATTAGTGATTGAAGCAGGCTGAGGAGTATAAGAAGGGCTGCTGTTGTTCAGGCAGGAATGTGGCTCCAGTTTTGCCAGATCTTCTGAGTTTTCACAAAAGCCCCAAGGCTGGGAGCTTTAGATAGAAATTTTCCAATCTCTTTATACTGCCAATAATTCAAATGAAATGAAATACAGATCATTGGGTGTTCAGCACTATGTGAGTAAAACGAAACTTGAATGTGGCCTTTAGGCTACCTGTTTGCTGTTTTTCTGCCATGTGCTAAAAAATTTAGTTTGACCCCACAGATAGTAGACAAGACTACAGACCTCATATTCAAACAGTAGGCACCTGGTTTTTAAAACACACCTGTGGATTTGTTGGTAAGCAGCCACTTCTTGGTGCTGGAGCTCTTGGAGAGCTCATGTGTGTTTGATGCCAGGGCCTGTGCCTGTCCTTTTTCTGCTAGCCTGTCCACAGCAGCTCCTCTCCCCAGCCCCCATCCTGAGTATTCTTTTACTTAATTTGGACCCAGATCCTGACAGGGACATGATTTTCCCAGTGGGATGGTGGTCAGATGCATCAAAAGGCAAATATCTGGTGCCCAATAACCCTTCTGCACCTCCTACCACAGATGATGGTTTTGGCTAGCCATTGGCATATGTCAGTGTGAGCCTTGTATGGCCAATTGTAGGCAATGTAGTGTCCCCTATGATCGTGCGCATAAGCTGTCTTAGGTTTCACTCTGCCTTCTTCAATGCATGCTTCTAAAAATTGCTCTAAATATATTTTGCCCTTAGAATAATCCTTTTCCACAGACTTAACGGTTCAATTTTTTGTTTGCATTAATGATGCCTTTCTGTTGATTAGAAGACCATTTTCCTTTTGCTTTCTCACTCTTCATCTTTATGAATTAGTATCTAAACAGCAACTTAAATTTTCCTCATTTGTCTCTTATGTTATTTTGCCATGTCCTTCCCATTGTGATCTTACCACGCTTTATAGTGCAGTCATGGAGTGCTTGTGGCAGTCCTCCTGTCCTTGCCTGCAGTGTCCTAGGCTTTCCTTCTGCTGCTGTTTCTCTGCTTAGAAAGTTCTTACTGTTTCCACTACCTATGCTGCTTTGGTCAAATCAAAATTGATTTTCTGTAACCAGGGGTAAAGCTTTCTTCTTTGAATTTTCAAAGGCAGAGGCTCCATCTGAATGTCTTTTGGAGAATTTACCACATTTGGCCTTTCCTGTATCGACACATATGAGAAAGTTTTCTCTCTCTTAAACTTCAAGGCTGTACTGGTTGATACAGTGGCCATGAATAATGTTTGGCTATTTCAGTTTAAACAAATAAAAACTAAGTAAAATTAAAAATTTAGTTCCTCAGTCACACTAGACCCATTTCTTGCATTAAATAGTTATACATGGCAGGGTGTGAGACAACTGAATATTTCCATTATTGGAGAAGGTTCTATAAAACAAGGCTGCTCTTAGGTCTGTGAAGGCTTTGAATGGGTTTCTCCACCCCATCCTAAACTCCAAGCATGAAGCACCATGCCTGTGGGCATCTCTATATTTAGTGGGATTGCAAAAGATCTGGTAGTAGTATATATCTAGCTGCTTGGCTTTGAGAACTGGAGCAAGGTGCCAATCTTTCTTAGACTCAGTTCTTCATTAGTAAATGGGAGTAATCATAATATATATAGTGCACTGCAGTATTCTTAGTAAAAAATGAGATGTTTCATGAAAAGTTCATAGCATAGTGGTGACCATATTGAATGCTTAGTGAATGTTCTTTGCATACACTAGTTGTTCAATGGGCATCAGTTCTGAGAGAGCATGCCTCCCCACCTTAGTTATACTCAGTTTAGCACAAAGAGGTGGGCAGATACCTAGGTCTGTAGCCCAAGGTTAGCACTCAGTTTTATTGGAGTGGGGGGCATGCCACTACAGGTCCCATGCCCAACTTCAGGTATGTGGAGCAAATGTTTTTTGTTGCTACTGAGAAAAGGCTCCCAGACTGGAGTGTTTTAAAACATTGACAGCAAGAAATTAATTTTCTCATACCCAATTTCCCTTGTGATTTTTAATGAAACACTATATTTGTCAGTCACTTATATTTTCAGTTAATGAAAATGCACAGGAATAGCTTTGTGTTTCCCATATGACTTCTGTGAAGCACTGGAGGTGGTCATTTTTGACAAAACTGTTATAACTCTTAATAAGTGACTTGACCTTGAAAGCCAAGGAAACTAAATCTTAAGGGCTTTTATCTCATAAGTTGCCTGTGCCTCTGATGAGATTGGTTTCATCTTTCAAGGTTCTATTCTGAAAATAACCAAGAATTCCTTCAGTCTAATGAAACCTTATCCCTGGCTTAGCCTTTACAGATGCAGGGAAAATCAGCCTTTTTTGTCCTGTAATTGCTTTCCCTCAGTTTTCTAAGGCAACAGCCAAATTATAGATCCCAGGGGAGGAACTCTTCCTGCAGGGAAGTTCCTGTTTACAGGAATGACTGCACCCAGTTATCAAGAGCAATTGTTATTCTGATGTGCCACCTTCTATTCCTTCAAGTTCCATAGAAGTCATGGTATATTTTAGAACCTATTTACCTATGTTATTAACAGATTGTTCCCCACTGAAGTTTCCTCAATGGAAGTATCAATATCTTTAAATATCTATAACTAAGGGACCTTTCATTATGTTTTCATTTTCTCATTCTTAAGGCACTGTGAACATTTAAGGCAGAATTTATTTTGAGTTGCATTGAGTGAAAAATATGTTGGCTATTTTCAACAATTTTAAGAAAAAAAAAATCCCATGTAGAATTTGGGATACAGGGATTCAAAACCAAGCTTTTAATTCCTATTCTTAGACGGTGCATAGGCTCCTGCAGTTTTTTCAGACAGATTGTGCAATGTGGTTCAGTTACTGAATTTTTCCCCTCCAGTGATATACATCTTTCCATTCATCAGTTCATCTATTCCAATTATCTATTCATAATTTCTACTTAAGGCACTATATTAAGAAATTAGATGGATAAGAAGGTGTACTTGTATATTTGAGAAGTGTAGTTGTATCTTTTTAAAAAACTTTTTAGTTTGAAGGAGACCCTGGGATTCTGTCTACCAGGTCACAGTTCAGGCACTTACCAAGACTCTGAAGCATACTTGAATTTTGTAAGAGAGACATGGGAAATAGCCAGAATTGATTATATAGGTCTAAATTTACATAGTTGTTAATTTCTACTGGATTTTGAAATTTAACTTGATAATTGGAAATTAAACTGCATTGCTTTATATAGAAGAATATTTGCCCATTACATTGGGCACAAGTCACAATGTTTTGTGTGCTTTTCTTGATTTATTTATGTTAAAAATGTGGTGAAACAAGTGATCATATTCCTACTGAACTGATGAGTAAGGAGAGGGACAAATATAAAGTCTGTCCAGAAGGTATCCAGCCATGTAATATGAAAAATAATACATTTATTAAAGAAGATACAAGAAATACACATAATGTTACCGAGCAAAGTGAGGTTTGCTCATGTGGTGCCTTGGTGTAAAATCCAACATTTAGCATTGAGTAAAACAGGTCTTCATTTATAATATTCTAACTTGAGGGGAGCTGTGAGCACTTTAGCTCAGAGCCCTATCCTCCCACAAGATCCAACATTTCCCTTGTTCCCCAAAAGCCTATATGCCAAAACCATATCCAGAAGTTCCCTATTCCTTATCTGTCAGCTCTGTCCTTCAGGATCTGGGTACAAAGTTATCAGCCTCCTTATAACAGTCCAGGAAAGCATGTACTGTGTTGCTCTGAACCATGGTAAAGTCCAGGTACCTGTCTACATATCTCAAGTTCCAAAAGTTCAAATAGAGCCCAGGTCTGCTAAGCAGAGTCCTGGGTGGCTTCTGAGTCATAGCCAGCCCGATTAAAACATCAGAAGGCCAACTTTCTTTACTAGCCTGCAAGGCACCCTTTTCCTTCTTTCAGATTGTATGGCTTTCTCTCTATTTCCTTGCAGACCACATGGCTCTCTCCTCTCTCTCTGCTTGCCAACCCACACAAATGGGTGCCTCCTTATTTTAAACCCTGATAGTGGCCTGTACTGCAATGGGTAGAGTGACCAATTGTGGCTGCCTGAGAAATTTCTCACAGGCCCTGTAAGCTTTTCTTCACCATTCTATGGCCAAGTCCCTCCCATCTCCTTGGCACCTTGGAAATACCATAACCATTTTCATAACTGAGACACTAGCTACCAGCCATACCTTTCTCAGGAAAAATGGCTGTGCTTCACTGAGTCCCATCCCCCATTCCCCAAACCATGGACTGTGGGGAATTTTGTGGACCCCTGTTACATAGGGCAATAGCACCTCAGTCCCTTCAAAATAGGCACCTTCGGACTTCAAATAGTTCTCCTAATTGCCATCAAGTGCCCTTTCGTATGTTCATGAATCTCATTGACAATCTGAAATCTCTTCCCTTTCAAAGGTGATAATTAATTTTGGGAGAAGTCAGAAGTTCCAGGGCACCAAATCTGGGCTGTGGGGTGCCTATACCATCTGGGTGGTGATGTGATGTTTTGAAATAAGACTAGGTACAAGACATGATGAATGTGCAGTAGGTTGTGGTGATGAAGCTGTCCATCACCAGTTGCTCACAGCTGCAGCCTTCTGAATCATCCACATTTTCTGCAAAGGAATGTTCAAACTCAATGCAAAATTTGATACATAGACATTGCTCTACTTGCTCAGTCATTCTGAATGCTATGACTATACAGTCAGTACATATGCTCACAGCGTCTACTGCCCCATCTAATATAATGAAGTCTTCATTGTTCATGCATGCACATTCCAGTTCATTCTCCTTGGCTGCCAGGTTACATCAATGTTTCACTGTTTTTATTATGTTAACAATGGCTGAACTTTCTCTGGACGGACCTATCATATGTTAAGTGATGTCCAACTGTTACCTAACCATAACCATTTAAATCTAGATTGGAATTATTAGAGCGTAGTGCTTAATTAAGTCTTAAGGAGGAACCAAGATGGTGGAGGAATAAGTAGAGCTACACCAAACTCCTCTTAAGACCAAACTAGAATTACAGCTTAATTGGGGAGAAATCATCTGGAATAACCAACAAAACACCAACTAGAGAGAAGCCTTATTCCAATGGACAGAACAGAAGAGGCCAATTCATCATCATGTGATCTGTAGGAAGTTTGGAAACACGAGAGGACTGGTGGGGCTCCCACAGGCAGTAGCTGACGGGTCAGAAAAACATCTCAGCAGCCAGGCATTCCACCTGAGAAGGGTGGAATCTAAACCCCCAACTAGACTTCCCAGCCTACAGCAACCAGGGGTTCCACCTGAGAAGGATGAGATCTAAACCCCCACCTGGGCTTCCAGACTACAGCAACAAAGCTGAGAGTAAAACAGCACTCATCTGTGGTGGAAAGCAAACAGTTGCCAGGTTTAGCCAGCTTGACAGAGAGACCAAGTTCTTAGACCATGCACGGAAATACAGTGGCACCCATCTACCCTGGGCTCCAGCAGAGAAAGGGCAGAGTGGACTAGAGATATTTGGGGAAAGTTTGGGTCAGCGGCTTTAGGGGGAGAGTTGAGGGAACAGCCCATGAGTGCTAGTGCTGACCCTTCCCACATATAGCTAGCAGACCACTATTCTCCAAAGGATGGTAACCTGAGAGGAGGCCACAGTCCCACCCTTAGGAATTAATCCACCCCACCCAGCAGTGCCTAAACCTGACCCCCCAATACAGGCTGATTGGATTAACAACTAAAGGAGACTGACAAAGACAATGGATCTCTTGTAATCACCAACTGGCTGACAAGGCCCAGACTGGGAAAAGAGCTGATATCACCAAGCATGGAGCCAGGAAGTAAAAAAAACTGCACCTCTACACCACAGAAGGTCACACCACTAAGACAGTAAGTCAAAGCAGACCAAAGCAGAAACAAATGAGAGTTGCCTAAAATGGGGAGACAAAGAAGTAAACCCTCAGCTAAAGGAAAGGAGGAATCCCCAGGAAGAGTGCAAAATTAAATAGTTAGGCACACTATCAGACATGGAATTCAAAATAATAATAGAGAAGCTCAATGAGCTCAGCAAGTTCAATGAAAACTATAATCAACTCCAGGGGAACTACAAAGAACTCCAGGGAAGCTACAGGGAACTTATTGAGAACTACACCAGCATTAAAAAGGACATAGAAACCATCAATAAGAGACAAGAGGAAATGAAGAAAATAATTTCTGAATTGGAGAACAAAGTAGAAGGAATCAAAAGCAGGATAGAGAAAGCAGAGGATCAGATCATTGAGCTAGAGGTCAATGTAGAAAAAAATTCTCAGGCAGTGCAACAAAGTGAAAAAGACTGAAAAGAATGATAAGGTTTTAAGAGAGCTATAGGACAACATGAAACATAATAATATCTGTATCATAGGGGTACCAGAAGGAGAAGAAGAGGAGCAAGGGATAGAAAACCTGTTTGAGAAAGTAATGACAAGGAAAAGCTTCCCTAACTTGATGAGAGGAAAAGTCATGCAAGCTCAGGAAGCACAGAGGGTTCCAATGAAGATGAACCCAAACAGACCCATTCCATGACACATCTTAATTAAAATGGCAAATTTCAAAGACAAGGACAGAATCCTAAAAGCAGCAAGAGAGAAACAACTAATAACATTCAAGGGAACTCCAATAAGGTTATCAGCTGATTTCTCAACAGAAGGAATGGCAAAAAATATTTCAAGCAATGAAAAACAAAAGATCTACAACTAAGAATACTTTATCCAGCAAGGCTGTCATTCAAAATGGAAAGTGAAATAAGGAGTTTCTCAGACAAACGAAAGCTGAAAGAATACATTTCCACCAAACCAGCATTGCAAGAGATGCTAAAGAAGAAGAAGAAATGGAGAGACAGCTCAGAGAACAGGCACAAGGGTAAAAATAGATGATGAATAAGTAACTATCAATAATAACCTTAAAGGTAAATGGATTAAATGCACCAATCAAAAGACATAGGGTAGCTGAATGGATAAGAACCAACTTTAATTTATGAATGCTTTGAAATGTTCTTGTTATAAATAGATTTTACTAAATAAGGTATAATTTTATATATTACTCATCTGCATTACTGCAAGTTAAGTTTTCTTAGATTGGAATTATTTCACAATATGGGAAAATCATGTTACTTGCAATAACTCAGAAAGTTTGAATGCAGTTAAGGAAAAAAAGTAAGAAAATATTACATAGAATATATGCTATCTTATTCACGGTTACAAAATATGTGCTTATTTGTGGGTGTGTAATGCATAGATTTTGCTAGCAATTTATGTTTTTGTTTTTTTTTTTTAAAGATTGTATTTATTATTTCCATAGAGAGGGTAAGGGAGAGAGGCAGAGAGGGAGAGAGACATCAATGTATGGTTGTCTTTCACCTGCTTCCAGCCACAGACCTGGCTGGATACCTGGCTTGCAGCCTGGTTTTGTGTCCTGGCTGGGGAATCGAACTGTTGACCTTTGGGTTTTCAGGCCGGCACCTTATCCACTGTGCCACCAGCAAGGGCTGCAATTTATGTTTTAAATAGCAACCAACTGATTGGTGTGTTGTGAAATCAGTCAATCTTTAGGTTAGAAAAGATGCTGAGAATGAAGACCAATTTGGGATGGAGGTTGCAAACTATAGGAGTCATGTACATAGGCAACATATATTCTCATATTAGCATATAAATTAGACGAGATTCCTTCCAAATAGATAGTGGAAATATACATTTTCAGTTTTGAAGGCCCCCAAACTGGAGATGCTGGGAAAAGGTATTAATGCTATTTTAAACTTTATTATTGAAATGTGAACATACCTAATCTCTACTTCAACAGACTCTTAAATAAATAGTTCAGGGGTTAGTTTAGGACCAGATAGGAAGCCAACCACAAGTTCCAAAAAATAGCTAGAATACTATTCTACAAAATTATTTAATTCCTAGGGATTTTTATTTTTTTACTTCAACTTACTAGACAATAATTTCTACTCTGGGGACCAGCTGACCACTGCAAGTGCCATAATTTCTGAAGGCTTCAACTTGTATAACATATGTAGAGGAAAAACAGAGGGTACTTAAAGAAGTAAGACCTGTGTACAGCCAAAAAAAGAAATAAAATCAGTATACTATTTAAAATGGAAAGCTCCAAAAAGAGTAAGTTATAATTCCAGTAGCTTAAAAGTAAAGTTGAATTGTATTATTGGAGGGGGGAGGCTCTGACTCAAAAACCAAATTCATTTTTTACTATGGGTTTGGCACTGTCTCTAGGACAACTTTCACAAAAGTGAGTTCTGCATTACACCATTCCTGTGATATATTTCACAAAAATAGCATTCCAGAGTCAAATAAGTATTAAAGAAGAAAAAAACTGCTTAATTTGCTACAATATACCTAAAATACTATCATTTAAGATGTAATAACTGTATAAACTATTGGCATATTTTAAATTTTTTGTATTAACTCTTCAAAATCCAGTATGAGGCCCTGGCTGGTGGCATAGTGGATAAGGTGCCAGCCTGCAAACCCAAAGGTCAATGGTTCGATTCCCCAGACAGGGCACATAACTAGGTTGCAAACCAGGTCTCCAGCCAGATCTGTGGCTGGAGGCAGGTGAAAGGCAACCATACCTTGATGTCTCTCTCCCTCTCTGCCTTTCTCCCTACACCTCTCTCTGGAAATAATAAGTAAAATCTTCAAAAGAAAAAAAATCCAGTATATACTTTAAATATGTGTAAAAGTCTGTATGTGTGTAAATATTTTTGCATGTGTTTGGTAATATTGCAATTCATATTACTTAAAAGAGTAATTCCTTAAACAAATGAATTAACAGGCATTTTGAAATAATGGAAAGAAAACTTTGTATTAATATGATTTGAGGAACTGACAAAAGGCAGTAATTGAATGGTGAATTGTCTGGATGTGAAAGGAAGAAAAAAAAGTACATATTGGTGGTTATAAAATAAACGGGGGTTGTTAAGAAGAATAAAGGAAAATGAGAAGCCAAACAACTTATATGTATGACATGGACATGAACTAAGGGGGGCATTGCCAGAGGAAAGGGGGGTACTAGGTGGAGGGAGGCAAAGGGGGGAAAATTGGGACAAATGTAATAGCAAAATAAATAAAATATATTTAAAAGTTAAAAGTAAAAGCCTTAAGATGTATCTGAGTATTAAAAAGGGTCCAGATATTTGATTATGTCTTGCCACCTCGTGTGACCATTGATTGTCTCCTTTTTTCTTGCCTGTTTTTATCACTTACAATAACGGGAATTGTAATACCTGTCTTATCAAATTTAATACACTACCTGAAAATGTCATAGAAGAATGTGTGTTAAAATATATATATAGTGCAATTTTCATGTTCTGTAAGTAAAAGTTAATATTCTTACACTTATTTTATTACATTTTTAAATGGACTCTTTCACAACAATCTAAGAAATTCTTTTGTTCTAGCTAATGTTGGTGAGTTGTCAGTTTGTTCCTTAGGGTGATTGCTGTGGAATGTTAGATTGGTAGAGGTAGAGAAAATTACTTGATAAATTTTGAATAATAATAATATATTCTTAAAATAAAAAGGCAAAGCCTAGCCAAAACCTGGTATTTTAACAAATAAGACAAATGCAATTCCTGCCTTATTTTTAGAGGGGAAGGGAGAGAGGCAGAGAGGGAGAAAGATATCAATGTATGGTTGCCTTTCACTTGCATCTAGCTACGGACCTGGCTGGAGAACTGGCTTACAACCTGGTTATGTGTGCCCTGACTGGGGAATTGAACTAGCAACTTTTGGGTTTGCAGGCTGGCACCATATCCACTGTGCCACCAGCCAGGGCTCATTGTCTTATTTTTAATTGAGATGTGATTGCATCTCCAAATGTCATTTGTTTGAAGTTCAAATTTGTTTATTTTTCCATAGGAAAGAAACAAAAGCTAAATATATTTTGATTCCAAATTCCAGTAAAAAACCACTGGAAAGAGAATTTTGGGTTTGCAGGCTGGCACCTTATCCACTGAGCCACCAGCCAGGGCTGGAAAGAGAATTTTGAAGTCAGAATACTAACTCTGAGCCCCAGCATGCCATTTTTTATATTTCTATCACTTAGTTTGTATTAAGGATCAAATCAGAGAAAGTATAATCAATTAAGATTAATTCAAAGTGAATTAAGAGATTCACTTTGAAATTCAATTAAACTGGGCTCAAATCCTGACCTAATATTTTAGTAGCTGATGAACTTAAGTAAATTATCAAAATTCTCTAAATTATCTCTTCTGCTATATATCATCATTAATAAGTTGTTATTTCTTAGGGTTGCTAGATTGAAATAACAGTTTACTAACCCATCAGTCAATGCCAGTAGGACTGTGTCATTTTAGATTGATCCTTTTGCTGAGAACAATTAGAAAGCTACTTGAAGTCATCAGAGACCTGCTAAAGAGTAGTTGCATGATTCAGAAAGCCCAGAGCTGTGAGACTATCTCACCCCCAGTGTGTGCTTTGGTAATTGGGAGTAGATATCAAAGAGCAGAACTTCCAATAAACTCACAGGGCTGGAGGTTGGGTAACTATATTGGAGCTCTGGGCCTGCCAAAGAGAAGGTAAATATCCCAGGCTTTGGAGCCACAAGGGCTACATCCTAGGTGATAGGGTAAATGGGAAGTAGTTCAGCTCAGATCACCTCAGTCTCTGATTGGATTAAAGTGGTCTGGTATTGCCAGTATCAGCTTGTCAGAAGCCTGTCAGAAATAACCAAACTTACAGAGAGATGGCAAAACTATAATCAAAACCAAGGGAAATATAGACAGTAAAATTCTCTACAATATATCATGAAAAAGGAGTTTAGATGTATGTTCTTTAAAATAACTATGATTAATATGTTACAGGTATTAAAAGACAAGGTTGAAAATTTTGATATTAGTTACTAGAAATTCTAAACCTTAATGGAGCAATAGCTAAAATTAAAAACTAAATAGATGATTTAAACATATGAATAGAAACTTGGTGAAATGAAGACAGTATGAAATATTCAGACTAATACTAAAAAAAACATGCAAAATATAGAAAAGAGTCTGAGAAATGTGATCTTAGTGGATACATATAAATTAACATTGAATGTGAAAGCCCAGAAAAAGCAGTAAAAAGAATGGGGTAAAAGCAATGTCTGAAGAGATGGAGCCTGGGAATTTCCAAAATTGATAAAAGCTATCATGCAGAGGTTTGGGAAAATTACAAGCTTCAACAAGATAAATAAAAAAGATACTGTACCTAAGCACATCATGGTCAAATTGCTGAAAATTAAGACAAAATGAAAGTGCTAGAAGCAGAGAAAAAAAGAATATTATTTTCAAAGACAACAATAAGATTTTTAGTTGATTTCTCAACAGGAGACAGTGCCGTAATATTTTGAAGTTCTGCAAGAATTCTGCTAATTTTGAATTCTATATCAAATGAGGATAATGAAGACATAATTCAGTTATATGCAAACATGCTACAATTTTACTAACCCACTAAATTCTTTTGAGCCCTCAACAGAATACCCAAAGCTGGTAGAACCTGACCAGCTTGTACAGTGATCTTTCTATAAAGAGTTCCAATTTGGTATACCTAGAACATGTCTTCCTTCTGCCTTTTCACCCCAGTATAGCCTTGACAATAGGATGAACTTCTCTTTCCACATTTCTTTTACCAGCTTTATGGTGAATATCTGGACTATTTCCATTTCTATGCTGTAGTGAATGAGGATGGAAGAAGATAGAAAGGCACCAGGGGTTGTATATGTATATTCAAGCTAGAGAGGGAAGATAAGAAGACCTGTGTGGCTCCAGGGTCTCTTACAGGCAGACATGAACCTTCAGTTGACATAGCCTCATGTGGCTAGTAGTGCTGAATTGAAGAGCCTGGCTCTAGACAATGGGCTGTGTGTAAGTACTGTGCACAACTTTCACCAAATATCTCCAGAGAAGGTGATAGTGATAGTGATAGTGATACATTAATACTTATTAGCACCCCAAATCTTTGCTGTCACTATTACAATGAATCTCTTTGCAAGCAGGGACAAAGTTCTTGACTTAGGGACCCCCAGCTTCCTAGTCCAATGATTGGAGACAGTGCCATTAAGGAAGCCCTTTCTTTTCATCCCTCATTGGAAGCAACCCTCAACATGGATGAGATGTCCTGAAAATTTCTCTTCAGTAAAAAGTTAAGCCAGTGTTACACTCTGGGTTAATTTTAGAATTCCTCAGTTGGTTTCAGTTTGCTTAGGATCAGACCACTTGGATTTGAGGAGCAATTTCACTTAGTGTGACAGGCTTTAAAGTTCTGCTAGTCATTCTAATATTTGCTTTTGGGGTTACTCACTGCTTTAGCCCCCCTAAATGGTCTTGGTAAGAACAAAGAATGCTGCAGAAACAGGACTGGGATGTGTTCAGTCTCTTTGGAAAGGGGGTATGTGGGAGGGGCAGAGTGGTTCTCCTCACCTTACCCTCATTGTAGCATAATTTCAGCTGATAAGAGTTTACCACCTACTGTTTCTGTTGACAGCACTACTGTAAACTGTGTGTGATAAAAACCAGTTTTGTTTTGTGGTTTTTTTTTTTTTTTTTTGGCAAGCTGTTTTGACAGGGATTTGGTCTTTAAATAGTAATTGCTCATTAATTGCATTTCTCCCTATAACCCAAAACCTGCCTGGTCTCCTTGTATACTTTGGAATATCCAAAGATGTGAACCAACATATTTTTATTTTTACTGAGATTATGGGTGTGTTAAAGGAAAAGAAGAAAAGTTCTTTGGGACCATGTGGGAAAAATGCATGACTGTGGTTGGACTTGGAGCCCAACCAGTCTGACCCCATTTGCTCATATAATAGCTTGAGCCCTTCTAATAAGGTTGCATGTAGTTTGTGCTTACAGGGTCACAGGCAGTAATATGAGCTTGCTGGGAGAGTCACTGACTTTAATGATGATTTACCTGAATCAAGTGCTTTGTGATTTATAAAGCATTGATATATATTCTCAATCCCCATGTTAGGGATATAAAAAATAAATCTTTGCAGAAATCCCCAGGGTTAAACAATTCTGTTTTCAAGTGAAGTTGTTTGCTTTGCAAAACCAGATAGTCTCTGCTTTGTCAAACATTTAAAAAATTTATTTAAAGCAAATTGGATAAAAGTCTATGTTTGCAGATGGCTTAAGAAGCCTGGTATCTAGTGTTAAAATGTTGGTTAACTGTTGCTTCTTTGACTTTTTAAGCACTGTAGGTTTTAAGACCTGGTGTTCTACTTGATAAGGGTTTCCATATAAATTCCCCAAATATGTAATATACTTCTAGGTTATGCTAAGAAAATTGGAATTACAAGATAGTTTTGTGACTAAAGGATATTTTTCTCAGTTATCATTTTAATAACTGTAAAAGGAAATAGCATGGGGCTAAGTTTTATTCTGATGAAGCTAAATTTAGCCTTTTTTTACTTTTACATTCTGATTCATTTATCTACCTACCTACCTACCTATTTATGTATTTATAGGAGATTGAAATGATTTTTAAGCCTGCTTATTACAGGCTATTTTTAAACATAACATCTTTTATATTACCACATTTTCCTCAAAAATACTTTGTGGATTTAACCCTTTCTCCTGATTTCGAAGCTTTCTTTGTGTTCATTCATGATAGCTAGTCCTTTTCTTCTGGTTTATACTGTGAAGCTGCAAACTTAATACTATTCTTGGCACCAGAATGGATATTTATTGGCCATTATAGGAGATGAAACTTCTCTCTTTGACATTTTAGATCCTCTGACACTCTAGTGCCTGATATTCTTACCCTGCCTGTGCCACAACCCACTTTATTCTACCCACTCATTGGTCTCTTCCTTCACAGGTTTTCCCCCCAAAATCTGGATAATATGTGTGCCATCTCATGACCAATTTACTTAATCTAATGTCTTCAGTTTTAGACAAATGTGTATGTACTTAGAATTGCCTCCTCTAAGCCTTTGTCTCCAGCAAAACTGAACTCCTGGTATCACTGAGACTTGAAACATCCAGGACTGAGCATCCAAGGCCTGAAATGATAAGATGGGAGCAAATTCCCTCAGGACAAGGAGAAAGTTTCTTTTTGGTGGCTATGGTGAAGCAGCACTCCCAGCCTGTGTGCCTCATATGGGTTTCAGGTGTTACTTTACCCCTCAGGAGAATAGAGATGGGGCTGTTACCCTTGACCCCAGTGAGATGTACAGATAATTGTTTTCTCTATGTTCTGTAATGTGAGGAAGGCTAATATCAATTTGTTTTCAGCTTTTCCAAATTATTCTGCTCACTCCAAGACTGTCTGTGCTCCTTGGTTTACACTTGTCCTCACACTTTTGAGGTGGGTCTGACATTGCTGATTGTTTCCTGGATGTATCTAATGTCATTTTCTGTATCTCTCGTGACTGTTTTAGTCTTGAAAATAGCCTGACATGTTAGAGTCACATTGGACTTTTCATTATGTCTCCAGCCCTAGATTTAACATGGTAGGATTTTCATTCCCACTGACACTCTGTTCCTTTCTTTCTTTCTTTCTTTCTTTCTTTTTTTTTTTTTTAAGATTTTATTATTTCCAGAGGGAGGAAGGGAGAGAGGCAGAGAGGGAGAGAAACATCAATGTATGGTTGCCTTTCACCTGCCTCCAGCCAGGGACCTGGCTGGAAACCTGGCTTGCAACCTGGT
The DNA here is from genome assembly GCA_004026585.1 of Noctilio leporinus. NCBI lineage: Eukaryota > Metazoa > Chordata > Mammalia > Chiroptera > Noctilionidae > Noctilio > Noctilio leporinus. The sequence goes on along the minus strand of PVIW01006070.1, from coordinate 31,265 downwards.
TATGTGCCCTCTCTGGGGAATCGAACCAGTGACCTTTGGGTTCACAGGCTAGTGCCTTATCCACTATACTATCAGCCAGGGTGCTGTTCCTTTCTATACATTGCCACTATCATCACCAGCTCCTATTGGCTCTATCACTCCAAATAAGTGACTTCATGTCCTGGGGGCTTGATTTTCTCATCTAAAAATAAATGGAATCAGGTTTTTCACATTCAATTTTGTAATCAAACCACAGTCTAAAAAGACAACTTTTTATTTGTAAGTTGTGTGACTTGGGGTAGGATACGTATTTGTTCCAAACCATAGTTGCTTTATTTGTGATTATATATAATTTCCTTATAGAGTTTCTGTGAGTATGAAATGAGATCTGTCTTTGCAGTGTGACTTGCACAGTGCCAAGCACCAAGGGTACATCTGATGGTTATATGAACTATCATAAAACCCTCTAACCTGGTTGCTTCCCTTTCTAGTACATGATTCTTTTTCTGTGAAGAATTTCCTCACAACTGCCTCTCCAGCTAATAATCATCTTTACTTAAATTTCTTCATTATTCATTTACACAGAATAAATAATCACAAGTTTATTGTGTGCTACCAATGTGATGTGTAAGTTCTGTGGGAGCATAGGGGAAACTCAGTTGGAATGGAGTGGGTTTATCAGGGATCCTATCACTGAGGAGGTGAGATCTTAGAAATGTAGGAGCTTGATCTGTGGTAAGAGAGGCTTGTAAGGTCATGTGCAAACCCCTGGAGTAACAATTGTGACAAAGGCCACTGTTTTAGTCAGGGCTCTCCAGTCTGTCTATCTAGAGATTTATTATAAGGGATTTCCACACATAATTATGGAGTCTGACAAGCTCCATGACCTTCCATTTGTAAGTCAGTGACCTAGGAAAACTGGTGGAGTATTTTTGAAAACTGGAGGGTCAAATGTGTAAGTTCCATTCTGAAGGCAGGAGGAGATTGAAGTTCTAGCTCAATAGTGAGACACAGACAGCAAATTATTTGTTCTTGCACTTTGTTGTTCTAGTCAGACCCTGAGTGAATGGATGATGCCCATTCACATCTGCTCTACTCAGCCTACTGATTCAAATGCTAGTCTCTTCCAGAAACACTCACAGATGCATCCATAGATAATGTTTAGCCAATTATCTGGGCATCCTGTGATCCAGTGAGGCTGACAACATTAAATTAACCATCACAGCCAAGTGTAGTTGCCTCCAGAAGGGTGGTAGTGTTCCCTCACTTCTTTGAACTTGTTTGTCCTATACTTATATTGTTCCTTTGGCCAGAGCACCACATCTCTGTCATATCTTATTTCTTGACAAGGTTAAAAACCTCTCAAATAGAGACTGATGAAGTATGCTTCATTTCTAGCATTTAAAGAGAAGTTCAGTCCTGTCATCTAGGCGGTAGATTCTTGATATGAACCATTGAGTTCCCTGACAGCAGACTCTGTTTACAACCATACTCCAACACCTGGTACACAGACAATACACACTCAGTGCTAATGCACATTTGTTGAATGAGACTTTCCTACCTAGCATTTACCAAGCTTGATAGCCCATTTAAAAATTGCTGTCCTCCCTCTTGCTCCCCTTCTGACCTTCACACATATACATCAAATAAATTAAATGTTTTTTTTTTTTTTTGTTTTCAACTCTTAAAGAACATTTCATCCTATAAGGATTAGCCAAGTTTCCTGACCAAATTAATTAACTAAGGTGAATTATGCTGAATATATTCGTTTTTTTCTGGATATTATAATCTGTGCTGTAATTCTGACTATGCTTGGGCTATGTGACATTCTAGAAAAGTACATATTATAGGCCTTGCGTACTTTCTTTTTAAATATTTCTGTGATTTCTGCAAGTAAGAACATGACAGTAGTAGTTAATTTTAGGTTTGTTCATGTTGAACATGCACTTGTGAGCATGGAAAAGATACTCAGTGAAAATTACTCCACTCAGATGTCCTTTGGCTTCTTAGTTGTGTCCACTTGACAAATAATTTGTTTTATACTTACATTAGTTTTATTGATGCTCTTTGTTTATAATCATGTTTATTTTTTGTACATATTATTAATTGTTTAACTCCTCTTTAAAAAGTAATTTAAGAGTTAGTAATTTAAGAGTTAGGAAGGGGTAGATTCTGGAAATGTTACGATGGACAAGACTTTGAGGAGCAGCCTTACAATCTCTGATTTAGTGGATTATTGAAGTCACTTTGGAAGGGGATACAGATCTTTTTGTAGCTATATAAATGTGATTGAGCATGTTTGACAAACTTAGTAATTTTGTAAAATATTCATTAAGAAGTAGATAATGATCTCTATATCTCATCCATTATTTGTGAAAGGAACACATTATTGAGGTGGATATGTTTTGAAAGCAGGCACATCAGAGTTGGAGTACTAGTTACTATTATTAACTTGCTTCTACAGTCTTGAGAAACTTGTGTCTGTAGGCTTTAGTTTGCTCATCAGTTAAATTAACACAGTACTTCCTACATGATCAGGTTTTGTGAATAAGTATTGAGTGAAGTTAAATAACTTAAATAACTGCTATATAGCTAATGATTAATAAGAATCAAATTCCCTTCTCAGTCCCTGTAAGTAATAAACTAGAGTTTAAATGAAAAAAAGTGGGTTAGTTCATATTCTACTGCACACTAGATTTGCCATGCTGCCTTTAAGAAAACTCATATGATTACATTTGCTTCTCTAAAAATGACATTTTGGGGGACTTCTGGTCAAGATAGCAGCATAGGTAAACATGGCTTGCCACCTTGCTCACTACATCAAAATTACAACTAAACTGTAAAACAGTCATCTTTCAGAACCATCAGAAATTGAGCTAAAGGGAGGTCCTACAACTATTAAATTAAAGAAGAAGCCCCATTGAGACTGGTAGGAGGGACAAAAACACAGAACAGGCTAATCTCACACCCTTGTGTATCAGAAATCAGGAGGAATATCTCAGGAACAAGGGGTCCCAGCTCCACACTAAGCTTCGCAGACCAGGGTTACAGTGCGAGGAAGAAAAGGACCCATAAATTCTGGCTGTAAAAATCAATAAGGATTGAGGCTGTGAAAGAGTCTTAGGCTGTTCCTATGAAAGGGCCCATGCACAGACCTACTCAGACTCCTTCTGAGCTCCAGTGTGGGGCAGCACATTGAAAGATACCAGAGACATAAAGAGAGAAATCGAATTGTCCAGCATTAGGGCGAGAGCTGGAAGCAGCTTTCTCCTGGACAGAAGTGCTGACAGAGGCCACTGTTTTGTTTTGTTTTGTTTTTGTTTGTTTGCTTGTTTTTCTTCTAAACTTCCCTCACATATAGCCACAGCTGGCTGAGGAATGCCATATCTGAGAGTCCACCAACCTGATTCACACTGTTTGTTCAACCTTGGTATTTCTCTGAGGCTCTACCCACCTCAACTTTTGGGACACATAAGCTGTTTCCAGTGGCTTTTCCATACAAATTACTTGTCTTGGCCCATGCTTCAGGTTTTCCTAAATTCTCTCAAACAGGCAGTATCTGGCTTCAGTGAGCTCTGTACCTCTTGCTAAGTTGCCCCAGGCCAGGCACTGGCAGCAGCCGGCCTTGGTTTGCAGCTGGGCCTTGCCTAGGAACCTCCAAGCCCAGCACAAGTAACAGCTATCTGCAGATTGCTTTGTAGCTTACACTGTGTGACCCCAGACAGAACACAGTCAGTGTCTGATCTTGGATGTGCCAACAGCAATCAAGGCTCAACTACAAGAGGAGGGTGTACAAGTGCACTTTGAATACACAGCTTAACTAATAGGGGAGGCTGTGACATTGGACCTTATAGGATGCCTGCTACATTAGGCCACTCACTAAACTTGGGAGACATAGAAGATCTAACTAATACATAGAAGCAAATGCGTGGAGGAAGCTAAAATGAGAAAACAAAGAAACATGGCCCAAATGAAAGAACAGAACAAAACTCCAGAAGAAGAACTAAACAAAATGAAGACAAGCAATCTACTAGATGCAAAGTTCAAAACACTGTTATAAGGATGCTCAGTAAATTTAGTGAGAACCTCAGCAGCATAGAAATTATCCAAAAACAAAGATACACTAATTAAAATAAGGAACAAATAGAGGGAATCATCAGTAGACAGATAAAGTTGAAAATCAAGTTAACAATTTGGATTATAAGGAAGCAAAAAAATAACCAATCAGAACAGCAAGAAGAAAAAAGAATACAAGAAGGAAAAAATAATAAAATAAACAAAACCAGGATAGTGTAAGAACTCTCTGAGCCAACTTCAAGAGTACCAGCATTTGCATCATTGGGGTGCTGGAAGGAGAAGGAGATAGCAATAAATTAGAAACCTATTTGAAAAAAATAATGGAAGAAAACTTCCCTAATTTGGTGAAGGAAATAGATTTATAGGCCCAGAAAGCACAGAGAATCCCAAATAAGATGAACCCAAAAAGGCCCACACCAAGGTACATCATAGTTAAAATGCCAAAAGTTAAAGACAAAGAGAATCTTAAAAGCAGCAAGAGAAGCAGTTAGTTACCTTTAAGGGAGCTTCCATGGGACTGTAAGCTGATTTTTCAAAAGGAACTTTGCAGGCTAGAAGGAATTGGCAAGAAATGTTCAGTATGATGAAAAGCAGGGACCTACAACCAAGATTACTCTACCCAGCAAAGCTACCATTTAGAATCAAGGGACAGGCAAAGAACTTCCCAGATAAGAAAAAGCTAAAGGTGTAGTTCAGCTCCACTGAATCAGTATTATATGAAATGTTAATGGGTCTTCCTTAAGAAGATCTTAAATATGAACAAAAATATCAAATACATATTAATCAACGATTGATTCTGAATAACAAAATAAACAGAACAGAAACAGGATCATAGATAGAATGTTTTGGTGGTTGCCAGATTAGGGAGAGGAATGGACAAAAAAAGGTAAAGGGGTAAGAAATGCAAATTGGTAGTTACAGAATAGTCATGAGGATGTAAAATATAGCAATACAGCATAGGGAATAGAGTAGCTATTATATATATGATAGAGTAGCATATATATATATATATATATATATATATATATATACACATATATATATATATATATGAACCATGGGCATGGACAATAGTGTGGAGATTGCCTGAAGGAGTTGGGGGTAGAAGGTGGCAAAGGAGGACCAACTGGAATGACTATAATAGTATAAACAATATATAATTTAAAATGCCATTTTTATCATGTTCATGTCATTCTGTTTTGGCTATGTTTACTAATATTTTTGGTGGAATTATACTGTTTTCTGTTGGCTTCATTTATAATTCTGTTTTCTTTTTGGCTGTATGCCTATTTCATTTTGAGATCCATTACATTGTTAGATTTTTGGTTTAAATAACCTTCTTTTTTTGCCACCTTCTCTTTAGCCCACCTCCTCCTATTTAATTTTGGCATTACTAACATAACTTAATATGCATGCAGTAAGCCCCCATAATATGTCTTGAATGGTGCAAAATTACAAGCTTCTATTTCAAGTATGTGAAAATGCCTTAGAACTTCTTGTTGGATATATATTAAACATTTTAAATTGTAAATAGGGCTGTGTAGTTGTGTTTTAGTTTTTTATTTCTTCTTTATCCTTTTCATAATACTCCTTAAAGTTTTGTCACCAATAAATAATTATTAAGTTTTCTAATTTGTATAACACCGTTGGATATTGCATGAGCAGTTTAAAGAGACCTTGTGCAATCACTCGGACCCCCACTGACCACATTATACATGCATATTTCAGTCAAAATTGTATAGAGTACAATTTATTATTTTTAAGTGCTTGAATCTAAAACAAATATAGACACAGAGTCCAAGCAAGTATTTGAATGAGAGAGCATAAATAGTAAACAAGTAGACATGGGCATCCTTTACTAGACTTCTGGCTCTCAAGACATTATACCTCCCTTTATGTTTCATGTAAAATGTCAGACTCCTTTTTACATTGCCTGAAATAATTGCTAGGCAGTTGTGTGTCATTTGAAACTGAGGCAACAAGTTCTTTAATTTGACTGGAGGTTATGCTACCTGTGATAACATTTTTGCAGCATTGTTGCTTTATTCTCTCCACAATCTGTTCTCTTGAAAAGTAAGCAACAGGAGTGGATAGCACATGGTTCAGGGAATCTTTGGACAAGTGGGAGGCAGGAGACCTCCCTTTCTTTGTGGAGGCCAAAGAAAGATAGGGGGTCCCTCTATCTCCTCCAGCAGCTGTAATGTGGATCTGTGACTACAAGCAGCCAGAATTAGAAGCTTAATGCTGGAAATATGAACATTGAAGGATTGAATGACCAGTGGGGTTAGAGGTAATTTGCTGTGTGGCAGAGGGCAGGGTGACATGGGTATCTAGTGTTCCTAAGCAGGCTGCTCCTCTGACCTGACCCTGTTTGTGTCTGTCCTCTCTAGGTCACTGCCAGAGCATGGTTCTCTTGTCTACCACTTATTAGCTACCTTTATGATGAATTACTCTTTTATGTATACCAGCGTACATTCTGAGATATTTGGAGCCAGAAATCTACAGGTAATAATAGCCAGGCAAATCAAACAATTAGTAACAGGGAAATGAACCTCTACAGGAAGGGGGAGAATTATCAGTGAAAAAGACAGACAAACCAGAGATTGGCCTTAAAAAAAAAAAAAAAAAAGGACCAACCAGGAAGAGCCCAGGTAGATCTGTTAAGAGGTGAGAATGGAAGGTTAGGGCTGAAAGTTAAAGGGCATACAAAGAACAGAACAAGCTTGGTTTTTTCTTTGAGGAGTTGGATGCTGTAATGTGTGCAATCAGCATGGCTTTTTATCTAATGAGAAGGAGGGCAAGAAGTGAGAAGAGGAAGAAGAAAATGGTAGCACATTCATTTAGAGGATAGTTAAGGATAGTCTTCCTGCTGCTGCTAAGAAGAGCATGTATGGCTCATATGGAGTAGTAATTGAAATGCTTAGTAGCTGATTAAATTTGTGTACAAAGCAAAAATAGGATTTGAAGACAGTGCAAGAATATTATTCTATGCAGTGTGTGTCATTTTGTTTTTCAACTGACTCAAAATAAAACAAGATGAAATGAATATGCTTCCATCTTCTTGTTCCTTTTCTGAAATACTATTGGCACAGTTTGTGACCAAGTCTATATAGAAATCCTGCTTTCAAGAAAAGGTAGGATACAATTAATTATATTTGTGCTCTAATACACATTTTTAAATTTTACACTGGTTTCTTTTCAATTATCTGCCACCCTCTATGTGGGAGACTGAGGAAAGAGTTTAAAGAATACCAAGTTTTAAGCTGAGAGGCTGCTATGATCACATCCTTGCATTGCACCCTTAGTGCAAACCTTGCTTTGCTTCTTGAATTTCACTTGCAGGTCTGTTTATTTTGGATTCTTTGTAAGATCTGTCTTCATTTCCTTTGTTCCTATCAGACCCCTGTATTTCCTTGTACTATTTGGCCAAACATCATTGTTTTCATCTTAATGGGTAGAACAGTAAATGCTGTTCCAGCATAGATACTAATTTCCTTTCTAATACAGTGGTTCTAAGCTGGAGTGCATTAGCATTTCTTTTCAATTTTGAAAGGAAATTTGATCTCTCAGCACCCTGCCACAGTGTCTGTGTTTTCTTGATGATTCATATGGCTGTTTTCAGTGTAAGGTCATGTTTCTGATGCAAATAGAAAGGCAAACAAATAGTTAATTCAGTGCATCCTTGTATTTTCCTGTAAATAGGCCTACTGTAGTATTACCTCTCTCAGCACTCTTGCTTAACATTGCTTTCATTTGTAAAGTGTTGATTTGTTCAGCAGAATTATTGGTAGTTGATTCTAGGAGTGAATTTTCTATGGTATCTGAGAAAATAAATCTCATCCATGCCTTTTAAAAATTATTTTTATTGTTATCAAATCTTTATTTAATATTTGTGCTTTTCTTTATTTAACATTTGTGCTTTTCTACATAGTAGTTTTAAGATATCAGTGTCCTTTGGGGATAAAATTTAAGGATGACATCTAAAGTGCTCATTTTAGTAAAGATGCAATTCACTTAAGCAGTAAAAATGCAAGAAGTATCCACAGAATAGCCATCTTATTGCAGTTATGTATAACAATTACACTGTAAGGAAAACATATGTTCTAAGAGTAAGAAAATGTATCTTCTCCTAGATTAGGAAATCCAGAGTCAAGTTCTACCTCTGTTATCATCTACCTCTGTACAGTAAGCAACTCTGTAAGCCACCCTGACCAAGTTTATGATTGTTCTCCTTATCTGTAAGATGTGATAACATTGTGCCCTACTTTTCACCAGACTTTTTGGATAGCCATATGGAACCATGAACGTGGTAGTGTGGTAACCCCATAGTTGCCCCAGGTGGATCCCAGCCTGGCATTATACTGCTTTAGTTTACCTTTGCATCCTTATCTTCATCCCTCCTTTATATTATTCCTAACTGCAATACACACATAGTAGCTTTCTCACAACCTGCACTCTCCCCTCTGTGTTTATTCTGTATGGACTCTCTGTGTCTGCCCCATAAGACTTGACCTATGTCACCAGCCACACCTTAAATTCCTTTTACCCTAGGAATTCTCCCTTGTTCTTCCTATAATGCAGTAGCCTCTTAGTAATCTCTGGTACTACATCACCTTGTCACCAAAAGGCTGAATTATAGTTGGTCACATATGTGTCCTGTACTGCTAACTAGATTAAAATCCTGTGTTTTGGCATCTTTGATAACACTGCCCTTGAATAGATATGGAGTTATTGGATTCTGACTGGCATGCCTTTGAAAAATCAGGCAAATGTCCCAGCCTCAGTTTTTTAACTTGCAGACTGCTTTGAGTGATCTCTGTTCCTTGCAAAAATGCAAATTGGACATCATTCAGTCTTATTAGAAACAGTACAAGAGTAATCACCATGGCTAGCCAGGCACCAGCCATTGCTTCTGCAACAAAATCTGAGTCCTTGCCAGGTAGTCAAGAAGACCAGTGCACCAATGCACCCTGTCCAGAGGTGGAAGAGGGATAACCTCATGCCTGTGAAAAGTATAGGCATTCAGGAAAGAACTAATAACCCAGGAATAAAGAAGGAATGAGTACATTCTATGAAAATGGGTCTTAATGGATGAGTAAGCAAGAAATTGCTGGAGAGATGGGTGAGAAATGCCTCAAGTTAATGCAGGGAGGCGTCCAAGAGCCTGTTATGCATGTGAGCCCAAGGTGGTTGTGATGTTTGGAATCCCATGTGCAGAACAGGTGCGAATGCAAGTGGAAATGCCCTCTGATCATGTGGAAGTGAACTTGGGTTCCTCAGGGGAGATGGGAGTGGGTGCCAGAGAAGAAACATCTGTTTCAGAACCAGCTGATGCCATGAGAGGATAGATAAAGGGCATAGCAGAGGATCTTACTTGCCCAGGAGCAGGAACACCAATCTAAAATTCAGAACCACAACACCATTTCCAACAATTCTTATTCTATGTGTGTAGAGTAGGGCCCTGGACCTATTTTTAAGAAATCATCTGGGTGATTCTTGTACAAATGGTCAGTGAACTACCCTTTGAATTAATGCTGAATTATCCCTAAGAGTTTTGTAGACCCAAGAAATTATAAAATGTGTGTGTAACTCATTTGTCCTGGGAAGACCGATCATGCTCCCTTCAGAGTCTCAAAAAGATCCATAAATCCTCAAGAGTTTATAAGTCACTGAGCCAGAAGAAAAGTATGTAAAACAGAATGAGACTATACTATGACAGGAATACTGGAGAACAGTACTACTTAAAGAACTGTTTTGTTATGTAGGGAAAGTTGGTGTTTTCAGGAGCCCTACTGTAAACACATCAGGAAAGTGAAATGTTGCCACTCAGTTTATAAACTGGGATTTATGTTTGCATTAATATCTCAATGTTTAAAGCAGATAATATAATATTTGCTGGATTAAGAGATTTAACAATTTACTATAGTTTTTTTTAAACAAGTTTCTTTTTCCTGACCTAATTAAATCTCCTGATTTCCCCTGGGTTTCATTTTTTAATTTCGAGTTAGCAATATATAAAAGTTCAGTATAATGAAGGTCTGTCTTGAGAATTATTAGTAACAGTTCCACATTTTGCTCTCCTGTGGTTAAGGCCATGTCTGAATTTCTATGATGGATGCTTTATGAAATTTATGAGGAAAAAATGATATTGATGCAATTTGGTTTTTGCTCCAAGCGCAATAACTTTCATGGCAGTCAAGTATACTGCTGAAAAGTGGTTGCTGCTCCTTCTTTTCTCTGTAGTCCCAGGAAAAGTGGGCATACTTTTTATACGGGCAAAGTCAGTATTTCAACTGGGTTGTGGTAACTCTAGAGGAAGTTGTTGATCAGAGATGTGTTTCCCAGTGTGGCTGAGGTGGAGCAGTCCTCGGGGAACTGTGGCTTACTCATCAGTGGGGTTTGGCTCCCAGAGTCCCATATTTGTCTTCTGGCTTAAACATCAAAATAAGAACTATCTCATGTCTAGTTATTTACACTTCTTTTGCTTGCATGGGTCTGTACATGATGGGCCTAAATAAATGTGTTTTGGAGTGAAAGTGGCTAGAGGACTGATTGTATGAATCCATATTAATATATTTTGATCCTTTTTGTTATAGACTGAAAAATGTAAACTGATTCAAATAACTGTAGACATTAGTAGGCAGATGATGAGGAGGGTGGTAAGTTATAGAAGAGTCCTTCTGAAATTATATTAGATGCTGTCAAATGATTCTTATGGTGAAGTTGAAGTAATCACATTGGGTTGACTTAGATAGGACTGATTGCCCCAAATCAGCCTCAACTTACATAGGATTGAGAATAATGGGTGCTTGGTCTTATGATTTTGTGTTGTCTGCTCCTCCTAGGCCAGGAGCACTTGCACCAATGGTCCTATCAATAGGGTTTCTTCTACCTTTTTTTTTTTTTTTTTTTTTTAATTTTTAAAAATATTTTATTTATTATTATTTTTTTTATAGAGAAGGGAAGGAAGAAATAGAGAAAGAGAGACATCAATGTATGGTTGCCTTTCACCTGCCTCCAGCTATGGACCTGGCTGGAGACCTGGCTTGCAACCTGGTTATGTACCCTGGTTGGGGAATTGAACCAGTGACCTTTGGGTTTGCAGGCTGGCTCCTTATCTATCGAGCCACCAACCAGGGCTTCTTCTACCTTTTTTTTTTTTTTTTAATTTTATTGTTGTTGTATTACATCCATCCCCTTTTTGCTCCCCTCTGTCCCCCTACCTCCCCACCCATTCCCCCCAAAGTCAATCCCACCTGTTCCACTTCTTCTACCTTTTAACCAAGTGTTCATGAACCCTCTTTGCTCTCTTTAACATTGAGCCCAACTGTTTTTTTTCTCATTTTATTTAACATTATTTTATTCGTTTTATATTATAATTAGTCTCCCTTCAACCATATATATGATATACTAAACATACTTTAACCTTCATTATGTACCTAATAAAGAAGTACTGTATTTTAAGAGAAGGAAGGAAATAAATAACAATGTATAATCATAAAATGGAAATATTACCTTAGACATCTTCCAGACCTGAAGTTGTCAAATATGGTTAAATAATAACCTTTTTGTGGTATAATTCTTTTTTTACCCAAGGAACCCCCAACATTTAAAATAGATAAGAGCTGAATACACCACATTGAAGTAGGATTTTAGGAAGGCTTGCAGGGGGCTCACCTTTACAATCGGAGGTGGGGGAGGCAGGTATCTGAGCATTCTAGGATCACTCTGAAGAACTGAGTTTGAAAAACCAATGATCTAATTCTCTCATGCTATTTTACATAAATCAGGTCACTGAAGACCAGAAAGAAAAGGGCACCAACATTTATCTACTTACTAGGTAGATAGTGGGTAAGTAGGTAGGTATGTAGGTATGTAGATAGAGGTGGGTAGTATAATATATTAATATTTAATATATGTGTGTATATAAACACACACATATGTACCAAGTCTTTAATCCTTATAATCTAGAAGGTAGATGGTTTTATAGATAAAGGATGAGGAAAGCCTTTAAGCTGATAAGAGTTGGGGCTCACCTTAGATCTTTTTGGTGGCAAATTTACATTCTTTCCATTGTATCTTCACAATGTCAGTTGATTGCCTTGCCCTACACCACACATGGGGAGGAGATTCAGACCATCTGCTTCCTGGCCCAGTGTTGTTCCCTCAGACCGCACATTCTCTTTAGTCAGTGACAATATAGTACCTGCTAAAAAATTGAGAAAACACTCATTTAGAAAAAGAAAGACACTCCAGCTTGTATTGACCATGAGAAGGATTAATGTTCTTAGTTCCCTCTCTTTTAACAACTACTTGATCATGTAAGATGATTGGAAGGAAAGCCAGTTTATAATAACTTTTGTACTATGTAAGTATTGCTCTTAGCTTGGAGAATTTTTCATGAAACCCAGCTTCCTAATTCAAAATGCCGTTTAATGAGTTATTTTCCCTCAAAGTGTACTTTCTTTATGATGTGAGAATTGAAGTTTGACATTGGTATTTACTATTTTTACATTTCACAAATTTGAAAGTATATAATAATCATTAATATTCTTTTCACATATAGAACATAAAATAAAACACCAACAACTGAGACATTAAACAGAATTCTAGTATAATACACAGAAAATCTGTATGTTTTTTGTTGACTTACGCTGAGGTCTCCCAAATAACAGCCTTATTATGCAGATTCTTAGAATAATAGGCCATGGGTATCTTAGATTCTTGCCTCTTGTTGCTGACACTCTGGGTTTTGTTTGCTTATTTGTTTTGTTTTTAATCTGGACCATTTAAGGACAGATCTTCAGGATTTTTTTCTTGGCTCCTACATCATTTTTCATATTTCTTTTTAATTTCTTCCTTTCCCTCTCTGTGTCTTCTCTAACCCCCTCCTCTTTCTTCTCAGTGCCATACATAATGCGTGGCACTAAGTGAGAGGAGGGGTGGAAAGAAGATGCCTGTGAGCAAGATCAAAAAGGCAAGATTTACTCTAGAATCAGAATTTCTTCTTCACTTGGTGAAGCCAGAGTGGTTAGTGAATAGAGTTCATTAGTACTTTTTTTTTCCAGTGGTTTTTTCTTTTTTCTTTTTCTTTTTTAACAAAGTTAGAGTAGTAAATGGTCAATGTTCCTATCTTTGTGACAGAACACTTCACAGTAGGTACTTTATGAGTAGCAGCACCTTTCTAGGACTGGGGATAATAGGTGAAGGGAACATTGTCCAGGCCCTAAGAGTTCACAGTGCAGCAGAGAAGACAAAGACACCCACACTCATAGTGAGGTATGAGGTGATAGGACATCGAGCAACCCTATGTATTTTGTAGTAATGGTACAAAGGAAGGAATGATTGATTTTTTCTGTGAAAAGGAATCAGAAGCAAGTACCCAGGATAGGTGGCATGTGAGCTGGGATTTGAATAGTGGATAGGATTCTGCTAGCCAGAGTCAGGGGTGGGGGTTCAGAGATAGCACAGGCAGATGTGTAGTATGTGGACAGCATGGCCATTGGGTGAATCTACAGATGGGCAGGAAGTGCTAGACTATACTATAAGCTGGAAGTGGTGTCAGGATATTAAAGAGGTAGACAGGAATCAAATCAGGAAAACTTCATGTTATATGAAAATATTTGAACACTATCCCATGGGTAGTGAGGAGCTGATGAATAGTCTTAAATAGGGAGAAGCTATTTTCAGCTGTGTGATTTAAAAAATGTCAATTTTCTGTTAGTATGTAGGATATACTGAAGAGGGAAGAATGTGAAGTGAGGGGATGGGTCAAGTTCAATGTGGACATGGCATGAACTCAAACTGTGATATGGTAGGAATGGGAAATTGGAAGGAAAACCACTTAGGAAATTGTTGGGGTGAGGTAAGGTGTTGAACTGAGAGGTGGTGAACCCCCAGGTTTTTCACTTGAGCTTCTGGGTTGTGGAGCTGTCAACCAATACAGGCACCGTTGACAAAGAGATGCCTGTCACTTTAATTTCATATTTCAGATAGCATGCACCAGGCACAGTTGTGGCTCTATTTGAAGTTTATCATCTTGAAACAGTGAGTACATTTTTACATTCACCACCAAGTTCAGCCATTACCATCAACCTGGGAGATAGGTAATAAATATTACAAAAGATCATATCTTTTATAGATCATTAACTCTCAGTATTTGCTTTTGTTCAAAATTGCCTCCTGAAAACCCTTTAGGAAATTACTGGGCTGACGACCAGCATACTGTTTCTCAAAAAAAAAAATTCAGATATTTAAACTCAAGAAGCATGCTGAACCCAGTGAGTTGTGGCCACTAAGAGGCATGAAGGAAGAAGGAACAGTGACTGATAGATGGGAGTGGGAGAATCAGTTCATCTCTTTCATTTCTCTATTGCTTAGTTAGTCTGAAGGTTGTGGGTTATTGTTAAGCTGATTTAACATTTCTCCATTGCAGCTCATTAGGACATATGATTATTTGGCACCCAGTCTAAATGAGAGACTTCCTTATCATACCCCTCCATTGTCATTGTTGAAATCAAGTATGTAAATTGCACCTATGATATGATAAACACATATTCACTTCTCAGACAGTGAGCAAAGTGCACTATCTGTGACTTGTCCAAAAATAGAATAGTTAGCTGATAAGTCTAGGACTTAACGTACTGGGTCTCAGATTTCAATTAGGTAGTGTCAGCCTTACAAGTTACCAATTTTTGTTTTAGAGTAAGTATTTTTAATGATAGGAAATTAGAATGAATGCTTTACAAAGAGAATATAGAAAATTACATTTAATTTTATTTATAATTTGATTCTATCAATAAATGCGATATGTAGAAAAATGTTCATTGAGAGAAATGTATTTAGTTGAGTTTAGGTTAATCAGCACCCAGTGAAAATAAACAATTGGTTTGCAATTATAAGCCGGATAGCATGGCTTGGTTCTACTGAATATTGGTTACTTCAGGAGTTTATTTTATCAGCTGTTCCAGATAATGATTTTATGCTAATAAAATCACCAAGAGATGGATTTTTGTAAATCGTAACAAGCTGGCAGGTGTGCTACTGGCTATAAATTGAAACTCTATTTTTTAATTAAACGTTTGGGTATTAGCCCTGGCTGGTGGCTCAGTGGATAGGCACAAGCCTGCTACCCCAAAGGCCGCTAGTTCAGTTCCCAGCCAGGGCATATAACCAGGTTGCAAGCCAGGTCTCCAGACAGGTCTGTAGCTGGAGTCAGATGAAAGGCAACCATACATTGACGTTTCTCTTCCTCTCTGCCTCTCTCCCTTCCCCTCCCTCTAAAAATAATAAATAAACTCTTTAAGAAAAAAAATTTGGGGGTGGTATTCTGACCAACAACCAGGATCATTTCCTACCTATGGTATGACTTCTTGTTGAGTATTTCCCCTTGTATAAAAATTACAGTTGTGGGGTTTCTTAGCATGAAATTACATAATGGAAGACTTTGACCAAACAGCATTGTTGTGTTGACCTTACTCACCCAAGAAAGATTTATGACTAAAGAGTTATTTAGATCAGTGATCTCCAAAGGATTTTTCCACCCCCTTTCAGGAGTATAATACAATCTGTTGATATATGGGAGAGAATATATGAACATTTCATATTTATTTTTTAGTTTTAACTTCAAAGGACAATTTTATGTGTATCTGTAATAAGCTGCATATGTAGCGTACTACATTATATAATTTATAAGTAATTAAAATATAGGATGGTGTACATTTTTTTAAAAACCTGATTCCTTCTTCAAAATCTTTGAAACTACCAAACTAGAGCACTTTTAAAAATAGGCCAGTGATTAGATTATTCTGGGAACTTTTTAAAAACCATAGATATCCTAGGGCTGCTCCCAGAAGGTGCTGGTTAAATGTGTTGATCTATGACAGTATTTATCAAACATTAGTATGCATTTCAGAATCACCTGGAGGTCTGGCTTGTCAAGACTCAGTTTGCTGAACCCTGCCTCAAAGTTTCTGATTCAGTAGTTTAGGGGTAGGGCCTAAGAATTTGCATTTTTAGCAAGTTCCCAGGTGATGCTGCTGGTTCACTTTGAGAGCCACTGGTGCATTGTGAGATTCAGGACACAGGAACCCTTCAAGGTCAGTGGATAAATACTGATCTAGCTTTGATCATCTTTTCCCCTAGACCTTGCAGATATTCTCTCATTTTGTTTTCTGTTTTTGCTCTTACTGCTATGAGAGAGGCAAATAGCAGTTTTTCAAACTATTTTTCAATATTGGTGTAGAGGGTAAGAGCACAAGTATTATACTTAGATTCAAATTTACAGGGAATACATAAGAGTGGTTTAAATTAATTCTGTATCAACACAATGAAGTTGTTTTATGTATATGGAAAACTGAGATAGGCCCATAATGATTTTGCTGTGTCTGTGCAATATTTAGGAATAGAAATAACACTTATCCATTTAAAAAATAGATTTTAAGTCAATAAAAATATGATTATTTGCTACAATCAGGTCTTAAATTAGGAATCTATAGATTGATATAAAAAGAAATACGCAGTAAGTGTAAAAGACATGGAAACTAAGAACAAGAGAACTCATTTCCTTTTAATTATATAAAATAAATATATCCATTGGCAGAGAGCACTTTTATAATAGTGCATAACATTATCCATTTAAATGCCTGTGTGATGTGTAAAAACTGCTTGCTAGATTGAATTATGTAGAAGAGCATTTCTATAATGTATAGTGTCTGAATCACTAACCATCACTGGGGTACTCAAAGTTTAAGAGGCAGTATGTACTTTCATTGTTTGATAGGCAATTAAATGCACATGTCACTGGGATTGATTTACAAGAAGGAAACAGTGGCTTTGCTATATTGGTGCTGGCGCGTTTCTTTAATTTTTAAAACAATTATGCATGTTATAGTTCACTTTCTGTTTATTCTTTGAAACAAGTAGTTATTGCCTTTTATCTCACTGTTTTTAAATGGAAATAAATGGATAGGATCAACTGAGATTACCTGTATTTTAGGAAAACGGAACATATAATAGCATCAGTTCTTTTGGAGGGTACCTTAGCACTAGTTTTTGATCTGCCCTCTTTGTAGAGAGACCCATTTAATACTTATTGCATTTGATAAAGGCTGTCTTAAATGAGGTTATTCTGTATTTAGAACAAATGAGAAAAATGTTCCAGAAATCTCCTCAAGGAATATTTCAGTCTTTTTACAAAATAACATTAAATGGACTGTAATTATAACAAGGAGAACCATTGCTAGAATGTATATAGGTCAATTTAACTTGTTAAAGTCAGAACTCAAAATGTGTATGTATCTTATAAATAAGTTTGTGAAATTGTCATTTGACTATACTCCTGGTTTTTTAGAGTTAGGAGCTTATTTGCAATGCAATTCATGTAACAATCAGCATGTAAATAATACAGGTTGTTGCTTACTTACTTTATAAAGCTTGGTTAAAAGTGATAATGTATACGCTGGGAAGAGTATGAACTTTGTACTCAGACCTTAGTTCAGCTGCTGGCTCTACAGGGAATGCTGTGTGACTTTGGGCAAGGTATTTCACCACTCCAAATGGTCATTTGTAAAAACAGGAATGTATCAATCAAGGTCCAAATAGGAGACAGAAACCACACAGTAATTTGAATAGGAAAAGTTTATTATGAAAAATAATTAACAGTGTATTGGAATATAAGAGATTGTCTAGTTTGAAGTGACTTGTGTTCTAAGGAATAAAGGAATAGCAGATGTGAGGAGTAGCCACTTTTCCAGGACAGAAATAAAGCTTAAGGGAATAGATCCTTCAAGAGGTGAGATCCTGGGTATGATTGTGGCTCATCGGATGACACAGAAGTCACTGTGGGGAACACACTGATACAGTATGGAAGAAATGTGTTCTATAGGGTGGCTGGGAAAGCTGTTCATGGAAGGTGTCCCTTTGAAGGTGCTTCAGAATCTACTAAGTGGTGCTGGGGCAAGCTGCTCTCTGTTGGCCACCACACACAAGAGCAGCTGGACACTGGAAGATCCCTGCATTGTGAGCCTCGAATGCTGAGGAGCCTTCAAGGGAGTCCTGAAAGCCCACTCCTTCCCCCAGCAGTAACTCTCCAGAACTGTCTACTGTTAAAGCTTAACATCTTAAAGAATGGGACAGGAAAATTACTTAAAGGGTCTGAGTACATTTTGCAGAACAAGCAATGAAATACTGTGCCTGAGAATGTTGGGTCCAAGACTTCTGACTAGTGAGGAGGGATCCTGTCTGGTGGCATAGAAAAAGTTGCACAGGGCCGATGATAGATTTTGCATACTTTATTGAAGCAGGGAAGCTGTGGTGGAGAGTGCTGGTGTTTACACACACACACACACACACACACGCACACACACTTGATTGGATTCAGTAGCAGTCAGTCAGCAGAGAGTGCTGGAGCGTCCATGCACTTGTGCATGCTCTCTCTCTTTCCCTCTCTTTATGTCTCATGTCCAAAATCCCATGCACTCCTATGCACTCTTACTCTCACACAACCCCGTGCTTATAGCAAACCCAGTTTTTGTAGCTTCTTTCAGCAGCTACATCCCAACTCCACCAGGATAGGGAGGGTCCTCTCACCTCCTTATCCTGCTAACTACATCAAGTGTTGTGTCTGAGAATGTCGGATCTGAGACTTCTGAATAATGAGTATGGATCTGGTCTGGTGGTGAAGAAAAACTTGCACATAGCCGATGGGAGATTTTGCATGCTTTATTGAAGCGGCAGGGCTGCAGTGGAGAGTGCTGGTGCTTCTACACACATACTCATTTAGTGGCAATGGAATGGCAGAGAATGCTGGTGCTTCTATGCACACTCTCTGTCTTGCATGCCCAAAATCCCATGCACTCTTATTCTCGCAGACACCCATGCTTATAGCAAACCCAGTTTTTACCCACAGGCACAAAGGTAGCTTCATGCCAAGGGGTTACATAAATTAAAACTTCAGCCAGCTGGCTGAGTCAAAGTAGAGCCACCTCCATCAGAAGTCACAGCGATATACAGCAGGGGCCTTCCCCTGACAAATGTGAATTAAGAGCAGCGGGAATATGTTGGTAACTGGCACAAAGAATATTGACTCTTGACTTTAAGGTTTTTAAGATTAAATAATACATGTAAACATTTGCATGGTTCTTATTACATAACATGTTTTTTTGAATCAGATATATTGATTGTGAGGAATAAATGAAATGAGTACTTTGTATTGCCTTAATCAGAATCTGGCTGGCACATGACCCCTATTCATGAAATGGTAGCTGTTAATGCCAGAGAACTGTATAGATCACAGGTTGCACTCTGACTGCCTTAGTAGGGCTCTCACATATTCATGTTGATTGGTAACTTCAAGCTGAATAGTTTCAGGCAATGGGTCTAACCACAAATCTTAAAGACCACAGGTAACACTATTTGAAGGATTATGAAGTCAACTGAGTACATCTAGACTCTCCTTTTACAAAATTGAACAGAACACAAGTAGAAGAAAAAAAAAACAAGTATCAGTGTATGCTATGCTAGTAGGGATATAATATGTATACTGGGTCAAGACAGTGGATCATCAAAAAATTCTTAAGTTCTGTTCTGAAGGTGATCTCTAGTCTTGTCTATTTTTCTTTATCTGCTCTTCATGCATGGGACTTCAGTAAGATATAGAATGGTCATAAAAAGATCTTATAAGGTTCCCTTTGGGGAAAAAGTAGACCATTATTACCTTTATAGCTCCTATGTTAATTATGTCATACTAGTCTTGGACCTACTGAATAATTCTCTGCTACTCTAAAGCAAGGAGAAAGATAAATTCCCTTTAATATGAAAATGACAATATTTTATTTTCATAAATCAAGAATGACCTTTATAGACAACTAGCCTTGCTATTTAATTATTGCCAGGAAAAAAAGAGTTCAACTTTTCTAAAGTGAAAGCCATAATTTGTGGATACTTCATTAACTTTTAACTGGCTGATACTTTTCAACCATAAGAAAAAATTAACATGTTCAGTGATTTGGTCACATTTGTAGCTGATTCAGTCACATTTGTAGCTGATTCATTTTGGAATACACTGGTACAGGGTTGGTTGAATGTTTTGTGAGGCTCTGTTAAAATTGTTTTTCATTGTTAGATAGGTATTACAGTACACTTATTTAAAATTTTTTCAGGCCAACTGATTGCAGTTAAATTCTTCATAAAATTTTGGGAAACTCATTACCTGCTTTTTTTAAAAAATATTTATTGGGCACCTATTATATACCAACTCTAGGGACTACCAAGATGACTAATCTTGGTTATAATCCAAATCACTTCTGAGCATAATCCTGCCCTTTCTACAGGCTTACAGATACTTGTTCTTTGGAGATTCTTTAGTTTTCATGAAAAATATCTAGCCTGCCACAATTTTACCTGCTTTCAAAAGCATATGGTTCTATGCTTCAGTAATAGCACATACTTCCTCTTCTCTTCCTCTTCCTTCTTCTCATCTCCTCCTCTCCTCTCCTCTCCATCCAAAGACATTTTTTTCATTGCTTTCAAAGAGAGAGAAACATTGATGTGAGAAAGAAACATGAATTGGTTGCCTCCCCCATATGCTCCACCCAGGGACTGTGCATGCCTGGACTAGGAATCAAACCCATAACCCAGAGATGTGCCCAGACCAGAATCAAAGCCCCAACATTATGGAATGATGCTCCAATAAATTTAGCCATGCTGGCCAGGACACTTGTGTTTCTTTTGGACTTTCAGATTGGAATGTGCTATCACGTAGTGTTAAGAATCTGGGCTTTTAATAGGATACCTGGGTTTAAATTTCTGCTCATTATCTTCTAGCTTCATTGAGGACCTGTGTAAGTTGTGTTACTTCTGTGACTCAGTTTCCTTTCTTTTGTCTTTTTTCTGCTTCCAGTAGTGTTTGTTAAATGCTTGTGTTTGTTACCAAATGACATTTTGATTTTAGGTTTTATTCTTTTCAGAGTATTAGTACTGCCAGACCTTGTATCCCCTTCACCCATCAAGAGTAAAATCCTAAATCTTGTTAATTTAGCAAAATTTCTTTTGCTTAGGCCTTGTCCATCAAAATACTTTCCTGAATAAGACGATCCTTAATCCCAAGATTAAATAGTCGACTTCATTATGAGGCATGCAGGATTGTTGTCTTGTTTTATTGCAAATGGGTTTCTCCCTTTCTTTTCTCCTTTCTTTTTTAAATGTATCTTCATCTTGTATTTTATTATTTTTATTGGTTGAATTTATTGGGGTGACATTGGTTTGCAAAACCATAGAGATTTCAAGTGTATAACTCAATGAAACATCATCTGCACACTGTATCATGTGTCCATTGCCCCAGGCAGTCACTTCCCATCACCATTTTACCACCTTTTTCCCACCTCCATTTACCTCCACTTCCTTGCTCTCTGGCTACCACCACACTGTTGTCAATGTGTCTGGGTTATGCATGTATATTTTTTGGGGATGGGGATAATCTTTTCACCTTCTTTTATCCATCCCCTTGCCCTCCTGACCTCTGATGGCTATTAGTCTGTTCCATGTATCCATGCTTTTGTTTCTATTTTGTTCATTAGATTCCACATATAATTGGGATCATATGGTATTTATCTTCTCTGACTTGCTCATTTCACTTAACATAATAATCTCCAGTTCTATCCATGTTGTTGCAAAGGGTTAAGATTTCCAAATTATTCTGTTGTGTAAATGTACCCCTGTTTTTTATCCTCTCATCTACTGATGGGCACTTAGGCTGTTTCCAAGTCTTAGGTATTGTAAATAACCCTGCAATGAACATAGGGGTGCATAGGTTCTTTAAAATTGGTACTTCAGGATTCTTAAGATATAATCCCAGAAGTAGGATTGCTAGGTCATAAGGCAGGTGTATTTTTAATTTTTGAGGAAATTTCATTCTGTTTTCCATAGTGGCTACACTAGTCTGCATTCCCACCAACAGTGCACGAGGGTTCCCTTTTCTCTGTATCTTCACCAGCACTTGTTAATTTATTGGTGATAGCCATTTTGGCAGGTGTGAGGTGGTATCTCATTGTGGTTTTAATTTGCACCTCTCTGATAATTAGTGTTGTTGAGCATTTTGTCATATATCTATTAGCTATCTGTATCTCCTCTTTGGAAAGTTATCTATTCATGTCCTATGCCCATTTCTTAATTGGATTGTTTGTCTTTCTGGTGTTGAGTTATATTAATTTTTCATATATTTTGGAGATCAAATCTTATTCAGATATATCACTGGCAAATATGTTCTTCCATTCAGTGCATTCCCTTTTCATTTTGTTGATGATTTTTTTTCCTGTGCAGAAGCTTTTTAATTTCATGTAGTCCCTTTTGTTTATTATTTTCTTTTGTTTCCTTGCTTGAGGGGATAAACCAGTAAAAAATATTACTATAAGAGATGTCTGAGATTTTACTGCCTAAAGTTTTACTGCCTATGTTTTCTTCTAGGATTTTTATGGTTTCACAACTTACATTTAAATCCTTTATTCATTTTGAGTTTATTCTTGTGTATGGTGTAAGTTGGTGGTCCTGCTTCATTTTATTTTTTGCATTTATCTATCCAATTTTCCCAAAACCATTTATTGAAGAGATTGTTTTCACTCCATCATATATGTCTTTTTATATCTATAAAACAAAGACCACAGTATTTATCTTATATGGTTGACTTCAGGATTAAACAAGTCCTCAGTGAATATTAGTCTCTATTAGTAGTTTTTGTATTAATATTATTATTTCATAGATACTGTGAATTATGTGATCAATTGTATATTTCTCTTCATTGGTTACCCCAAACTGAAAGTGAAATTTGTGAATAACTTGCAGTAAATGAACCTGGTGACATTTTTTATTACTTGGTAGTGATGGTTGAGTCCTCACTATATTCCTGGTGTAATGTCATTCTTATTTTTTTCTTTGCTTAATTTTCCTGCTTTTTTAACTTATGCTTTTAAGAAATTGTTAATTTTTATGTCATTATGTAGCACAACATGTCCAGGAATAAACCATGTGGTCATCATTCTTGTATAGAATCATCATTGTTCACTGTCTGAGCATTTGACATTCATTGACACTTTTTTGCATAACAATTCAATATTCATTCAGTGCAAGTAGTATTGTAGTGTGTTGTATTCACATTTGCTAAGAAAAAAAGCCTTTATCAAGGTCTGATGGAGGCATGTGGGTACATACACATGTGTGAGTGCATGTGTGTGTGTGTGTGTGTGTGTGTGGAGAGAGAATATGAATGAGGTAGTCACTGTTCTAGCTATCTTGCATCACCTTTTCTCCACCTTATATATGACTTGGTTTAGGCTTGATTTTCCTCCACAAAATAGAAATAATTTACTTTGATTTGACAGGGGAATATAGTCCAGCCATGAGCTATTGGGCATTAGTCCTAGTAAGATGATTCTATACAAACCTTGGTAAGCTTGCTGATGACCACATTCATATACATGATGGCAATCTATCTGTGTTATTCTGAAAACCAGGGAGACTTTTATTTTTGGAAATGCTTATTCATTTCACTAAATTTCAGAAGACTTTGCTTCCTTATCATATTCTTCATTGGCCTCATAGAATTTACAGAAACCAGACCAGCACTCTGTTCTTTGTTCCCACATGCTCCATAGAGGAGCCCACAGTTGTGTGCCTGCAGGAGTGCTCAGAATTCTTCACCTTCTTATGAAACATGCTTTGAAATTTCCAATTATATATTCCAACGATTTGTAATGAAACGAACTCATGAGAATTATTTTTTGCATGAGGAATATATGGTAAGAAGGACTTAAGAACTAATAATTACTGAATAGTTGAATATGCCTGACACTGTGTTGTACCAACTTTACATTTGCTGTGTAGTTGAATGATTAGAAATATCACATGGCCCTGGCTGGTAGCACAGTGGATAAGGTGCCGGCCTGCGAACCCAAAGGTTTCAGGTTCGATTCCCCAGCCAGGGCACATAACCAGGTTGCAAACCAGGTCTCCAGTCAGGTCTGTGGCTGGAGGCAGGTGAAAAGCAACCTTACATTGATGTGTCTCTCTCCCTCTCTGCCTCTCTCCCTTCCCTTCTTTCTGAAAATAATGAAATAAAATCTTAAAAAAAAAAAAAAAGAAAGAAATATCACATGAGGCACATGTTATCTTCATTTTACAGAAATAGAAATCAGAGTTCAGAGTGCCAAGTAATTTGTCTACAGTTACAAAACTAGGAGTGGAATATTGGGGATGTGTCAGATGCTTGACCTTGGAACCCATTCACTTCCACCACTACACAAAGCTGCTTTAAAAACTAAAAGTTTAATTTGCTCATTATCAAATTGGTTATTTCAATTCTAATGTCTTTTACCTTAATCTAATTTCATTTTAGCTTAGTAAACCACCTTTGCTATTTTATGTTCTATCATCTGTTGTATGAATGCCAGTAGATCTGAAAATTGGTATACAGGGGGATATATCTTACAGCAGTAGGAAATTCATAGTATATCCCATTTTCCAGTGGTTTGATAATCATACATTGGTCCAGAAAGAACAATGTCATACTTTTTATGCTTCTTTTCATGTCATAAACAGTAGCTTTATGTAATTGGAAAATTATATCCTTGTACCAGCATTGCATTAGTCTTTTGGAGTTACTGTCAGCTGTGCATTCTCTTCCCTTTATATTTGGTTATATTTTCAGTGCCAACATTGCTTTATAAACCAGATTTTTAACCAGCCTTGAGTTGTTTTGTGGCTGCCTATGGCTATTTCTCACTGTTTAAGATTGCACTGCAGGACTTTCATCAATGTGTTATCTGTGTTTCCATTAGGGAGCTCCTTCTCTGTCAAAATTCATGGTTATTTTTTGGATATTATTGGTGCTACTTACTGTTTGGACTTATTGCCACAGTGCAGAAGCTGGTTTCTACATCAAATTTAGGGCTTGCAACCAAGGGAAAATACTTTTCATACATGTTTACATAGTCTTCTAACATTTCTTATCCAAAATTGGAACGCTATTAGTATTATGTGCTTTAAACAAATCCACAATGTTTCTTTGAACTTGTTAAAACTTGAGTGAGAGGGAAGTATAAATTACCACTTGCTGTCAAGCTGAAATATTGAGTTGATGCTATATTTTTGTAGTGTGTTTCTGTTCCCAGTGGATTAATTGACCAGTTCTGTTAAATGTGTTACACAAGATAGCATCCAAGGCTGCTAATTTCACTGACATGCCTGGAGCTTAATAACTAAGAGAAAGTTAGAAAGCTAGAAGTCTTTTAAAAGGGTCTGTGATCCCTTGACTCTACCCAGTTTTAACATTTTTATCAGTGATTTAGAGGCAGATATGGAAAGCATGCTTATCAAATTAGCAGATAACCCAATTCCTAGGTTGGATGGCTAATACCTAGATGACAAAATCAGGATTCCAAAAGCTTTCAGTAGGGTGGAGAAATGATGCACTGAAAATAAGGAGATGGGGTTTAGTGAAGATAAATGCATGTCCTGAGTTTTCATTTAGAAAATCTTTTACCTTAGCACAGGAGAGGACAAGTGGCTCAAGGTCAGTGATAGGAATTTTAGGCTCATATGGGATTTCAGGCATTTAGAAGGGGAATTTAGTTCTGGGAGTCCTTTTGAAAAAGTGCTGGTAAACCTGTAAGTGTTCAGAGAACATCTGTCAGGATGGTGAAAGTTTTCCTACCTGCTAGTAGGAAAAGCTAGGGAGAGCAAAGCATGTTTTGCCTGGAGAAGTGAAGACTTAGAACATGACAGCTCTTCCAATCATCAGCTTTCCTATGTAAAAATAGAGCCCCCCCAGCCAACCCAGAGGGTAGAGCTAAGATAAATGAGTAGACATTTCAAAAAGCATAGTTTGGGCCTTGATGAAAGGGGATTATCTACATGGTAGGGAAGCTTTTTAAAATTCTGAGTGTCTTGTCTCACCTGTTCATAAGCTGTCTGTCTGCCTATAGGGTTGTAGGATTGACATCAGCATTCAGATGGCAATTGGACCAGGTGACCTCTGACATCTGTTTTACCTGAGTTGTACAGTTGCTGTTTGACTTATATTCTTGCTGCCATGGCATACACTGCAGACATAGTGCAATAATACTCATATTTTTGTATGTTCTTTGTAAAAATTCTTAATTTTGATAATTGATAAGTAATTATAATTGATATTTTAATTAATGTAATTAATAGCATTACATAATGGATAGCAGAATTTTCATAACAAACTAATTGATATGGTCAGTTTTATCATTTGCTTTTCAAATGTGAAACATTGGAGGAAAGATTTGATACTATATTAATTCAAGGTAACAGCAGACATTTAAGGATGTAGGATGGGACTCAAATTCATCAGTATGCCCTAGGGTGCTGAAACAGCTGCGTTTCTTTGTATATACTGCATTTTATTTTATTCTTTAAAAAAAATTAAGTAGCCTCATTTCTAGTACCAGAAGTTAGCAGATGTTTACCCCATTTACTTTTTAATTTGTTCTTGCCTTATAAAGTGTGAACTGTAAGCAACTGTACAATATCCTTTAATTTTTATATCTGAAATATCTAAAGCATTAATGTAAAGCCAGTTTCTAAGTTAGATTTAGAGTTGCAGAAAAATATTCTGCAACTGATATCCATGGTCTCTACTGCATTTTGTTCCCCTATAATTGTGCCAGTGTTGTGGTGAAAGCATTTCTTTTAATTTTTGGGGACAAATTATGCCTTTTTTTAGTTGAAAATACATCGAACATGTTGGGTGGTTCGATCAAAGTTTTGAACACAATGTCAATTATTGCAAGTTCCTGTAAATCTGGAAACTATGAATTATAAATTTTCTTAGGTATTATGTTGAATTGGATTTGACAAATACTGGTTCTTTTGGGGGAATATAATATAGCAGTACTGTCAAGGCATGGTTAATACTTGGCCAGCACTTAGCAAGGGTGCAGTAGGGTCAAGATCCACATTTTCGGAACAAAGGTCAGATCAAATTTAGTTAACATCAAGTAAGTTTACTGTTACCTGTAATCATCATAGCTGTTTCCAGAAATCTGGTGTTACTTACGTTCCTTTTCATTCTGTTACATTTTAGGAGGTTGCCTCTTTGATGAGCCATATAGCATGTGTGGATATAATCAAGCTGAAGATGATGACTTCAATTGGGAGCAGGTGAATACCTTGACCAAACCAACTTCTGACCCATGGATGCCATCAGGTTTGCATTAATTCTAAGGCTTTGTTCTTGTTGTTGCTTTTGCTTTTTTTGTTCACAAGAGTCTTAATCACAGTACATATTCAATACCTGGTTGAACTTGTGAGGGTGTTGGTATTTTTGAGTGTTGCAGTTAGGGGCTGATTAGTGAAAATGCTACTAAAATTAAGAGGACTAGTAAAAAAGAGTTACCTTTTTCTCTCTTTCTTTAAAGTCTAATTAAAGTTTACTTCCTTTACCTCTGGATACACCTGAGCTAGATTAATGCGCATTTCCCAAGTAATCCTTTCCCAAACAGCAGGTATGGGAAATAGATTGATGTCTCTTCTGGCAGATGTGTCTAATGAATGGAACTTTAGCTGGGGAATTGTAATTACAAAATCTCATCACAAGTTGGAGACCTTGGTGGGTAACTTAAACTTTGTCCTAAGGGGCTCACCTGGTACCTGGGAGATCTGGGAGGATGCTAGTGATTTTGAGAACATTCTGCAGATAAAATGGTAATGTACACATGTGGATATTCTTACCCTGTATGAGTGCTTAGTAAACTTTTTGATGAATAAAAGACATTTACTTTACTGATCACCAGAAAGAATTCTACCTCATATTCAGAAGGAAGAATAGGAAGACAGTGACTAGTGAGTTCTGATCACATTGGAGCTTGATCATTTTAATGGACACCCTTTTCAGGATGTGGTATTGGACATTTTTCAAGTTTCATATTTTCAGATTCATTTTATAAATTGGGGTGAAGAATGTTCCCCATTCCAGATTCAAACTATAAAAAGTGTTAATTCTGATTTGGATTTTAGGTAAAAGATTTTTTTGTACTTTTAGTAACTGTAAAGTTCTTTATTAATTTACCTAAATGTAGCAATAATTACATCCAGTAATCTCATGAAGTAGATTGAAACATGAAGTAGAGTCACTGTTGTTCTTTAACAGTTATGGTGCTCACTATGTTCTTGCCATCTCTTTCCCATGTTTAACTCTTTATAACTTCAAAAAAGGGATATTGAGCTCCTTAACACTATGGTTTTATTGATCTTCAAAATCTTTCTAGCTTTTGGTTATTTACCTATGGCCGACAGTCTCCTTTTTTGCCTTCTTTTTTTCTTGTGCATATGTATAATTTTTTAACATAAATTGTGTTTGAATCAGTGGTAGTTCAGTTTTTTTGGAATTTTTTGTCAAATTCCATTTCCTGCTTTCCTTTTTGTTAGCTATGGGGAAAGGGAAATAGCAAAGCAGGACAGTGCTCCCAAGTGGAGCTCTCCTTTTTACAAACAGGCTTTACCCCCTGAAGGCCTTTTGGTCATTGTCACCTGTTTTCTCACCGGAGGATCCAGTCTGTGTCCAGAGAGGCTAGAGAAGGACAAAACTGTGCTACTGAGAAGGGCACTTAGCTTTGGACCTGGTAGATTTCTCCACAAGAGTTCACACAGGCTTTCTGTATTATCTTTTAATTTGGTAAATAATTTGTAATTTTTTACATTAGGTAGTTGATTTTATTGTGGTCTTTCAGATTGCAGTCTGACTTGGAAAAACTGACTTTTATGCTGGACCCCCAATATTGCAATATCTTGCTTCCACTGATTTCTATTTTTGTTATAGGATTACAAAATTCCCCCTATAAAAGAAAGGGGAGGAATCACATCTTGTCCTTTTCTTTCTTATGATGTTCCATAATACCATTTCAGACCAAGTTGTTCAAGTTTTTAAATGCAGAAATAATAGGATCCTAGCAGAGGCCATTACCAAAAGGGTATTAAAGATTGACAATCAGTTGTATTCTGAACAATTAGTTATGTAATCAAGGGAACAGAGCGGAAGCAACTTAACAAATACCTGTTTTTTTTTGGTTTTTTTTTTGTTTTTTTAAAGATTTTATTTCATTATTTTTAGAAAGAGGGGGAGGGAGAGAGAAAGAGAGGGAGAGAGACATCAATGTATGGTTGCTTTTCATCTGCCTCCAGCCACAGACCTGACTGGAGACCTGGTTTGCAACCTTGTTATGTGCCCTGGCTGGGGAATCGAACTTGTGACCTTTGGGTTCGCAGGCTGGCGCCTTATCCACTGTACTACCAGCCAGGGTAGCAAACACCTGGTTTTTGAAGGCTCTCTGGTTTTGGGAAGAATGAAGTAGGAGTATTTAGATGTTCTGTTTGAATTTACTGTTAGTCTGTTGACAGAATTCTTGGTGATGAATATTAGGCTTTTGTAGCTTAATATCTCTTGAGTGTTACATATTCTAAAATATTTTCAGTTCCATGTGATTTCTGATAGTTACAAAAGGTGTGCCCTCAACCCTCCACTCCCAAATAGATTGTAAGTCATTGTTGGAATATGTGGGTGGTTTGGATCTTAGCAGGAAGATGGGGAAAGACTAGCAGTCCAATTTTCCTACTTCTCTATGCCTATGGCATGGCCCAGGTAAAACATAGTTTAGTTGAAATGTGGCGATTGTTCCATTGATAACTATTCCATAAGATTAATGTTTTGCCTTAATGTGTAACTTTAAGTACTATTATTTTTCCTAGTATGTATTAAAATTTAGACATTAA
The DNA here is from genome assembly GCA_004026585.1 of Noctilio leporinus. Taxonomy (NCBI): domain Eukaryota; kingdom Metazoa; phylum Chordata; class Mammalia; order Chiroptera; family Noctilionidae; genus Noctilio; species Noctilio leporinus. The sequence continues at coordinate 1,427 of PVIW01006070.1, read as the reverse complement.
AACTTTTTCTTTGAACCCTAGTATATGATAATTATGAAGCTGATTACTGTGAAAGATGAAGGGTTGTAAGAAATGGTTCTTTCTCTCTTGGAACTTAACTACTTGGGAAGGAAAGTTATAAAAGATACAAAATGAATAATCTGAAGTGGTATATAATTTATATATATATATATATATATACCACTTCATTATATATTATATATATATATCATATTAATTATATATATAATATACATTACATAAATTATATAATGGCTGTAAGTACCCTAAGAGCAGTATGCCATAAAGGATATGGGCTTGTGCTAAGATGATTGATCTGCCTAAAGTGAGAAGTTAAATTCTTGGTGAAATAGGTGAAATATCACTGTTAGAGGTAAGTAAATATCACCTCATAAATTAGCGTATCATATCCTAAGGAATTTTAAACTTGAGTTTTCAAAATGTATATATATATGGCCTTAAGTTTTAACACCTATTTTGATTCAAGGGTTTTTTTCCTCTTCCTTCTCTGTTTTTCCTCTCTTTTTCTTCCTCCTCCCTTTCCATTAATATATGAGTATGTATAACATAATTTATTCTTTGCTAAAACATGTTCCAAAGGTGGCTGTCTTACATTAAAACAGAAACTAGTTTTATGAATTACTCAGGATAAACAAAATCAAATCAAATACCACCATAACTCTTTGAAATTAATATTTTAAACCTTTATACAAAATATTATTGGATTTGCTCTTGCATATGTATTTGTATTTGGTCCCACATGTGTAGGCTGGTTCTGTGATGCCTAAGACCAAGGCCTGATAAGCTATGTTCTTCAGGGCAAATCCAGCCTGCTGCCAGTTTTTGCATGGCTTTCCAACTAAGAATAGTATTTTCATTTTTGGTTGAAAAATCAAACTAATGATAATTATTTTGTGACATATTAAAGTTATATTTCAGTGCCCATAAACTAATTTTTATTGGAACACAGCCATGCTCATTTGTTAAATATTATCCATGGCTGGTTTTAAGCTATCATAGCGGAGTACGTAGTTGCAGCATATGCGGTAGTGTCCACAGAGTCTGGATATTTTCTCTCTATCTCTTTACAGAAAAATCTTTGTTGACTTCTGCCCTAAACCATTTTGGCATGAGCATATAAATGTGGCTTTGGACTCTTTATTTATATTGTTACTGTTTCCTATACTCCTATTATGATTATTAACATGCAAACATTATTTCACATTTTGTTTTACTTTCAGATTGTGTTTTGCATACATTGAGCTATTAAAATCAGTAAGAAAAACAACATGATTATTAGGATTTTCACTTTTGCATAAATTTGCTATCTAGTAAAAGCATTGTGATTTTCTTTATTGCTTTAGTAACAAAATTCTTGTGAAACTATTGTGTGTTTTTTTTTTTTTTTTTTTTTTTTTTTTTTTTAA